>JAUEPR010000183.1:0-69731 GCA_030435655.1 Armillaria novae-zelandiae
ACTGTGTGATAATTATGAGTGTGAGGGAATAAGCACCTGGACCGTCAAGAGGATATCGACTTCAATGAAGCGTATCATTGAACAGGTTTTTAGGACCAGTATATAATATATGACAGTCACATACAGAGAGTCGTTGAGGCGTCTAACAAGAAACTGCAGATCAGTTAGTTCCCCCGGAAAATTCGGCCTCTGAGGATGTATCTTGCGTCGAATTTTCAGTATGATGGTCTTCAAACAGCCCTAGTCAGGAGACGGAGATACGGGTTAGCAAGCTTGGTGAGGAATGTTGTTAAACGCACTGGACGGCTTGAGGGGCCCAAAGATCATGTCCGGAAAATTGGAAGGTAGTAAGTAGGTGGGGCACCCACTCGGCACTGAGAGAGACCGTCGAGTGCCGCCGGCGGTTAGTGGAATTCGAACTCAGCTGCCAGCCAAGATCTGCCGGCCAGATCTGTCGCTGACTCCAAACTTCAAAGATGTTCGTGAACCCGAGGCAATTATTGCGCCAGAAGCATCACGCTGGAATGTTTTATGACCCCTAGTACTACATGTTTGCTTCTTTCCAGTCGTTCGTCCTTTCGCATCGAAAATCGTATTTCTTTGGATTCAGCATTTATTAATCGCCACAAGATCTACTATTAAGACGCAGTGGAGGTACAGGTCCTCAGCCTCCTTCCTTCCCTCTTTGCCTCGCCCCTTCATGCATCAATTTGTTTTCCGCTGGTGTCGAAGGCGACAGGGTCTTCTTTGTCCTTCAAGTCGTTCGGACTCGTCCCCACTTGTATATATTTCATTCTTCGATCACACATGATTGTCACGATAGAGTCGGATAAATTCTACAGAACATCTGATCTTTGGGACGACTCCATCAAAATCGATGCCAACATCTTCATAATTCTTACCAGTCGCGCAGACTCTTCGGGATATTACCTCCATCGGCATCGACTCCGTCGTTAAATATAAGCACAATTTTGTGAGTATCATGATATGGAACTGGTCTGCAACGAACCGTCGTCGTCATGGTGGTCTCTCCATGATATATGACTTTTCGATGAAGAGCTGGGCTACCTAGCTATGGGGGCTGAGGGTGGAACGGTTGACTCTGTGTGGAACAACACAGACTATGAATGAAGTTTCAGATTGTAGTGTTTCTTCGTCACCATGCATATTAATAAGTTCGCAGGACCTCCGACCGGAATCTTCAACTACACCGCTTCCAGGCCAGGCTCTCGGGGACATTCCGCAGTTGAACACGAGTCGCCTACTGACCGATTCTGTCACTGGACAATTCCGCTCTTACGCTCATATGGAAGCGTGATAACCGGACTGTTTGCTTTTTATGCAGATCTACGATCCCCTTATCAATTCCTCGATAGCCGACCCGCATTCCGACGATCATAAATCGTTAGTGTTCAGTCACCGGGACTTACGCGCACGGAATTGATGGTAGTAAAAATGGGACATTAATTGGCCTGATGCGAAGTTCTATCTTAAATGGTTTGAAGGCGCCAACATGAAACAGCTTCTTTGCCAGCAGGGGAATAGCGGATCATAAAATAAAATGCATTCCTTGTTTCTTATCAGACTAGAGTCGGTGACAATATACTTATATTGAATCGATTCGATATGCCTTTGTCGGGTAGGAGTACGACATGATAGGCCTCAGCCAGCTTCTTTCGTTGCCTTCCTCTCCCCGGTGTGATACCCGTCCCAGGGCGGAATAGATAATTATAAGAGATTGATATGGTATGTACCAGGCTTTCATAGCTTTGGTTTGATGATATTATTATGTCATGTATGGGTTACTGACGTGCGGAACGATGTGTCTGGTTCTATCCGTGAATCTGAATATCAAAAAGATATGACAGACACACATCTGACGAGAAGTTGAGCCGTACCGGTATCATACTCCTATGCTTGCACGACTAACTCAGAAACGGACCCTAATTTCTTTGAATACTGTGCACCAGAAACAAAGTATGCATTCATCTTGACGTCTTCACTACACAGAGACCTCCGACACTCCTACGGCTACAACTCTGGCTCCAGCCTGTTTCGCCTAGCTTCGTCATCTGCCGCTACGTCTGACCTCTAGATCTTTCAACTAAACCGCTCGACCGTGATGGGATATTCCTGGCATGCTGGATACCGCGATCCTCCGCCCAACGATTACCTCTCAGCCTAAACCCCGTAGCGTCTACTTGTCGTTTGGAAGATTGTCTACTTCGACTCTCTCTGACAGAGGTGGCAGGATATAAAACCGCTCGTGGGCCTCGAAACCTGCTATCCATGCGTATGACATACGCACGTATGCCAGAACCCCAATATCCCACAATGTTCCGGTCCTTCACTGAGAGCAATCTATGACTCGTTAATAAATCTCACCCCTGGACTAGACCATGCCATCTGTCTCTACGCCGCATCAGGATCTGAAGTACTCGCGATTCACACCTCCAGACTTTAAGGTTCACAGACGAGTCATGAAATATTTGAATTTGCCGCACAATTTATGTAATTAATTGAAACTAAAGGTCTGCAGCCTAAGCTTCCCTCCGAGTCGGGCATGAACGTGCCTCAACACTGGTACGTGGAGTCTTTCTGTTCGATGTTTTTTGAGATGTTACCTTTTGACGTCAACGCTGCTCTCAGGCCATCGACAACAAAAAAAAATACCTGTGCACTGTACTTATTGGGTACTGCGGAGATTTCGGGAAATGATGGCAAAGGAAACGCGTCATGCGAACATAGGAAATTTTTGTGCAGCTGAACCACTGAGCCATGTGAAGTACTGCACGACATCCCCTTCTTCCCACAGACCCCCCAAAATCCGTGACCATCAAAACATCCCGAAATTTGGTCGAGGTTAGCGACATCCTTTGACCGAGTCTTTGTCAGAAGACTAGGAGTCAGCACCGTATATCACATCAGGTTCGCTTCAGATCGTGCCGTTCTCAGGGAGATCAATGATATTACATTAATGTAGTGGTAACGCTGTCTCAATTAGCATCATATCGCTTATTCGTACTGCCTCCGTTACTCAGGGGCTCTAGTTACGTCCTAGATTCTCAAGTTATCGGACTCATCGTCCCCGTGGCTGTTGAGGGCAGGTTAATATCAGAACATGACCATTCTTCTATCGAGGCGAAGAAGTTTCGGACTATATCGTCTTAATTGTTGTTGTGATAAGTGGAATCTTGCCGTTCGGTACCGTCCTGCACCGCTGTACAGGCTCAAATTTACTGGTAGCGCGAAAGCAACAAGGGTCTGGGAATGTATTGATATATAGACCTAATGACTCCGCTTCACCTAAGTCATGCCTGTTGTAGGTAATGCAGGATCCTTCAGCATTTTGTTAACAAATCCCGGGGCGCTTTATATCAAAGTTCCGAAGATAACCGGTAGGCTGGTAGGAATCACACAGCGGTCCAATGGGGAATGGTGCGTTTGAAGACTTCCTCGCATAGCAAATACACGATCCTGTGCCACACGGGTGCTATGATGCCGATCCAGGCCATAACATCGTCAATGTGGAGAATTCGGGGTTCCTTCAATACGTATACGGTAACTGTGGCATGTCATAAACAAGGAGTGTATTTTGACCGAATTAGTAACAGCGGCACGGATATGGAAGGTGATAATGACCCCAAAGACGGCTAGAGGGTGCGAGATGCCAGGAAGAAAGAACCCTACCGGAGAGAGCGATGAGCCGACTCGAATTCGGTCTAGTAGTCTCGACGTTCAAGAAGCCACAGGAATTATAACCATAGATTCCAGATAAATGAATGTTTGTGGCTTCCCAACACTTTCGTCGACAATATCCTGGGGTCACATTTACCCTTTGAGGGGAGACAATTCGTCAAGCAGCCTGTGATTTTCAGCTGTGTTTAGCTTGTCAAGGGGTTGGGGCTCGAGGGTCAATTGGCTCACGAATAGCCTCGACCCTCAAGTCGTCTAATCCGCTGTATTCCTGGAGAAGATTTTAGAGATATCTTGAAGGAATTGATAAAACATGAACGTACATCGTAGACAGGCAGTATCCAGTTTGAATCGATTGCGATTGTGAGGGATGGGAGCTGCGAACGCAAGTGCCGTTGTAATTAGGTAGCGCGCATCCAGAATTAGTACGTCTATTCTTGTCCATCCGATCGCTCGAAATCTCGTCAATAATAGTACCCCAGTACAGCAGTAGGGCGTTGGAAATCTGAATCGTACCTGTACGCAGTCGACATCTAACTTGTGGGAAAAATGGAAGCCATTTGGAGAGACTTTGGTAGCCTCTCCTGTGAATTTAAATGTGCATTATTACCCTCGCTCAAGTATATCGACGGGACGCTAAAAATAGAAGTTGCATATCTCCGTGAGGACCGGTAGAAATTCGCATTTACACGTTTTTGTCTACCTCACCAGGTGAAGCAGGTTCTAGCAAGGATTTGACAGGGTGGATTGGAACGACGAACTCTCTTAGGTTAGCCGCTGTCCCGTAACAAACGCGTAATTTTGGTTATCGTTCTTCAAGAAAGACTTGCAGTCAATATCAGGATTCTATAATTAAATCAAATTTCAATAGGACTGCTCACCTTAAAATACGAGCTCAAATCGAGCATGTCTATGCTACAATGGCCGACCTGAGTCAACATCCAGGGCCGCAGTCGCCTCTTCCCTTCTCCATGATGCCATTTAATTCCATAGATGGAGCCAGCGGTTGTTGAAGGATGCAAGGAACGACGGAGATTGTGTGATCATTCAAATTAGAGAGGAAAATCACGGGCTTGAGTCACAGGATGGACATTGCTCAGCTATAGGCCATCAACGTGCTTGAACGCGTATTCAGGATCAGACGTCTGACACACCTTCAGGCTTCCTCGCTTCCTATTGTCTCTGTGAGAAATAAATCATTGGAAGCACACATGCGCCAGCGCCACGACATGACTGGTCGCTGGCCACCATCAGAGAATGCAAAAAGAAGATGCCCTGGTGTATATAAGACAGACTGAGGGCCCCTCCATATCGCGGAGAAAATCCATCATGTCCACGTGCGATGTGTCGGCCCGTTGGTTCCGCTCCTTCGCACTTAACGTCATCCTCCTCCTTCACTTCGCTCTTGTCTCCGTCTCGCAAGACATGCATATCGACAGCCTTCCCACCACCTTGCGTTTCTCTACGTACAATCTCAGATATGACTCCCAGCCCGACAACATCACCGTGGGGGAGTCAATTTCTGCTTTGAGCAATCCTCTTACGCAGGAGACGTTTTTGGGACTGTCGGGGGAACAACCATGGAGTACGAGAAGGCTGCGTGTTTCGGAACACTTATTGAGTGAGGGGACCGTCATATCTGGGTTCCAAGAGGCACTGGTGAGGCAGGTAACTGACCTGGCGGAGCTCTTTGGGGATGACTGGGGTTGGGTGGGTACTGTATTTGTTCCTAAGCTTTTCTAACTGAAGGCCCGGTAGATTGGTGTTGGACGCGATGATGGAGTAGAGGCCGGGGAGTATAGCCCATTGTTCTACAAGAAGTAAGTCTGGACAAGGTAGAAGAGATGATTGGTGTTCACCGGGATCCAAAGATCTGCTGTCAAGCTGCTTTCGAATGATACATTTTGGCTCTCGTACGTTCATTCTCTTCTCTTTGTGTTCCTTGGCTCAAATTGACAGAAATACTCCGTTCGAGCCGTCCAAATACCCTGGTGCTGGTTCATTCCGACTCTGTACAGCGGCCCACTTCAGCTTGACAACCGGCGCCAAGACAAAGTTCACGGTATTGAACACACATCTGGATGATCAATCAGATATGCAGCGGCAAGTTGGGGCGTCATTAATTTTGACCAGGGCACGGTATGAAGCTGTGCAGACGCGCAGCCCGGTGTTCGTTAGCGGCGATTTCAACAGGTGCGTTGCTATGCTGGAGGATTTAACGTGTCATTAATGTGGAATGTAGTCCCTCAACTGACAATAGTTCTGGCGCTTACAATATTATCACTGGCGCCAGCGCACCGGTTCCCATTAACGCGACATTTGCAGCAAAGTACGACGTCGGAAATCAGCTGCCAGATTTCAAGATGCTTGACTTTCGGGGCCAGGCACCGAGACAGAGCGTCTCCAATAATTTTGCGACATATACTGGTTTCAATGGACCATCTGACACTTCGGTTTGGCAGAGAATTGATTTCATCTTTGGAGGAAGCAATCTTGGGTGGTATGTGGTCTTCCCTTCTTGGGTGAATCCTTGATTCAATGTTTCCTCGCAGGACATCGGAGGCTTACAAAGTCGGGAGTTCGCTGTCGGATGATGGAACCCTGGCGAGCGATCATCGCCCTGTGTTCGCGGACGTAGCTATATGAACAGAAGATGACACGATGCCAAATGTGACTAGCCATGTCGTTAATTTGAATGGACTTTGATTGTAGGTCTCTTGACGGCGGAGAAAGATTTGCAGTTGGGCCGCATCTTGATAGCTTTAAGTTGTTCCAGCCCGAGAAAGGCAGAAGGTTGGGGTTGATACAACGTGGTGGTTGAGGATGTCGTGCATGGTGTGCATATATTGGCAAATGGTGTTCCTGTCGTCATTACCCAATCCAAGCCTTGCCAATAATTCTTTTGAAAAAGCCAGTCGATTCTATCATCAACATGGCGATCCGAAGGGTTATAAAAGAGCACCGCACCGGATATCCGCATGCATGGCGCACATCTACTGCAGTTATTGTTATCGGGACTGTAATATTGATCTTGCGGCACCAACGAAAGCTTGATGGTCCTGGCAATGTCTCCCGACGGAGCTATGTCGTGAGACGACGGCGGCTGCTCAGCATGGTGACCAAAGGGACATGGTGGAGGGAGGGAAGAAAGACGAGGAATGGTAGGGGTTGGGGTTCGACGCGTTTATATAGAGCGCATGGCCCAATGACGCGTGGAATAGCAGATGACGCATCGCGCATGATCGTCGCCGATGTGACGGTGGCGAAGAAGTTCCACTGGCAGGAGGCGCGTGGCAGTATGGTGACTAAGCAGCTGCCTCAACGTGATCGAGCGACGAGTGACGATCCGCGCCGAAGAATCTGAACAACTGCCAACTGCAACTCGGCTGCGCCACTGGCACTTGCGACTTCTCTTATCGAGAGAAGCTAGTCAAACTCTCAAATTGATTCATAATCTCCAGGAAAGGACCTTTATCCAGTCTTGACCCCGAGTTCCCGAATCCCTATAAGGTAGGGCTAATAATTCCCGGTGGTGTTAATAACATATTATTTAACATTGGTTCGCGGAGGGTATTTATTCACTAGGTTATTAACTGTTAATAAATCCTGTGTGAAATAATATTAATAATACGTGATAATTGACTTTTTAACAGGTTATTAACAAAAGAGCGGTTAAAAAATTAAGAACTGATTAAATCGTGTCCCAATCAATCTCGTTCACATCCTTTTCGGCTCCATCAACATTGCTAGCAGGCCTCGGTGCTGTCGGTGACTCAACAAGTGCCGCAAAGACTACCGCAGTACTGGCTTCTGAGGCTGATGTGGGAAGGACATTCCTTAGACATGGAGCATTGAGATTGATGTCGGGATCGAGTTCAAGTACGTCCGAGGTATCCCCTACTTTCAACAGGTAAATCTGGGAGCTGGATTGTTATTCAGTATACTAACATCAATCACTGAAAGAAAGGATATTTACTGGTTTATTGTGAGTATGATAGTTTTTCACACAACCAGCAGATATATCCTCTACCCATATGACCAGAACAGCATTGGGACTCCCCTTCTTATCCCTATATTTTTTGAGATAACCCTCAAGAAGGTCAGCAACAGCACCAATGCCAGCTTCCCACGTTCTTCGATGTCAAGGATGCCATCGCCTGTTGTACGTGTTCTCCAGCTAAATATTGCCTTGAAGGACTCGTTGATAGCTCCAACTTCATCCTCAGTGCATTCAAGAATAGCTTGATCAATGCAAAATGTAGCAAATGGATAGCGAGTGAATTCTCCCTTCTTGGGGGGGCATGCAAATCTGTTGGCAAGTTTGACAGTAATACACGAAGCCAAGCAAGCTTTCGTGTGGGAGATTGCACAGGATCAGATGCCATGGGTTTGGATTCTTGCAGTCTATCAGCGCACAAAGAGTCCAAGCCTGAGAAAAATGAGGAGAGCCAAATTTTCGTGTCTTGCGGAGTGTCAGCAGGCAGCATAAGCCCGGCAAAGTGTTTGATATTTATTCACATTTATTAACATTTATTAACTAGGGGTTTTGGGTGCTCTGTTAATAATTTGTTATTAACAGGTTAATAACAAGGTTAATAAACCGATGTTAATAATTCCCCATTTTTTAGCCCTACCTTAAATCCCTAGTCACTACACAATCATGTCTCCCTCAGCTCTCATTCTGGACAGTAGTGCTACATCTTTACCACATCTATTGAGTCGGACATCATCGGCTTGAGAACATTCATATTATGCCCAATTACTGGCAGTTCTTCGGCAGGATCCCGGCTCGATTCTGTCCACTCGTTCCTAGGGAAGCCTGTTGTATCGTTGAAGTTAAATTTCTTTACGGCCAATTGGGAGATGGTCATTCCCCCACGAGTCTTGATATCCATCTCTGCAAGCTCTCAGAGTCTCAAGGTCATACCTTCCAGTCAATTCATTGCTGATTCTCCCGCGTCCCACTCTCGAGATAAACTTTTGATGTGTTCCTGTGAATTTTCTGCGGCCCATTTCTCTTTCCTCTGTGTCCTATACTGACTGCTGTTCCGGCATGAATGTAATGGTATTCTATCGGTTCTGGTTCCAAGGTTATAAATCATAACGCTCCGCTACCGCTTGATCCTCAGCTGCCTAGCTTATCTTATTCGGATAAATGAATCCCCAAAGCTTAACGCCACATACTCTGCCGGTGAGTCATTCCACCCCCGTATGGGAACGACGATGCCTCCCACAAATCTCCCAGACATCGATTGGGGTCGAAGAGAAGAGATTAAAAGGTGCAGAAATGATACCACGGCGACAAATCCTCATGGCCCGAGATCGACTTGCCACCCATAATGATACTATCATCCGCCTCCAAGATAAATGCATGTCACTCGAAATTGAAATCAGCAACCTTCGTAATGAGGTGGAGGTGTTGCGGAAAGGCGCTATGACGCTGTTGACGGAGAACGCAGACTTGAAGCATGATGTTCAGAGACTCCGCGCAGAGCTGCCAACGCCGCAGTCGGTGTGTATGATGACCACTTCGTATCTTCGAGGTCTGACAGTGAATGGTCGGGCACTGCAGGTGCAAGAGGCGAATAATTTGATACAAGGCCTGTTGTGCATGTACGAACAATTGGAGGCGGAGAAGCGTGACAGAGGTTCGTCGCTGAAGACCGGTTCTGCCTCGTCCGATGCCTCGTCCAGCACCACCGACTTGGAACAGTCCATGGCTTGCGTTGCGTACCTCGAAGATGAACCAGTGCGCACTTCTTCGAATGATACTCTGCACGTCTTAATACCATAGCTTAGGAATTATGCGAATCGGAATGATTTATTGAATTATTCCCTCGACATCGTTTCAAGTATTCCGTTGGTCCTTTTTATTGACGCTTCGATGGAGGACAGAAGGTGAAAGATTCCGAAGTATAAACATGGGCCTTCTTGGCTGGCCGCTGGTCCTGTATTAATAGTAAATCGATAGTATGTCTTCTGCAATTTTGGGGGGAAAAATGGGGATCAGGATAGGATGAGTGAGCAGGTTAGCGAATCCGCGTGTCCGAACACAGAGAAGCATACATTATAGATCCTGCAATGGAGGGAACCTGACATATTTGAACACTATAATTTGAATAATAGCAACATCAATGTCAAAGGCCCTCAATCGACTATGACCTCAACTCAGCTCCGCATTGAATTATTGTTGACTCGGTCATTCAATGGTATGATAGAATTTAGAATAAAGGTCCTTTCTTCAATTGAAGCTTTTACTATAGATTATGGCGCTAGGGGACCTGACAAGTTTCTCTTGATAGGCGTTAGAGAAGTTGATGCAAGTAGGTTGACCGGGAGTCCAACGGTAGTAAGTACTCCTTCAGCGACGGTTACTGGGTTTCGGCCTGAGTCCAACAGTAGTCAATACTACTTGAACGACCGTTACTAGGCTTCGGCCCGGGAAGCCTTTCCCCTAGGAGGTATTTCCCCGAAACCAAGATATCATGTCGGAAATTATTCATATCTGGGCCTCTGGAAGAACTAGGTCGTTGTAAGGGTTGCTTCAGCCCAAGGTAACAGGGAAACGAATAAAAAAGCTTAAAGTCCTAAATCCTCGCCAATAAAGGCGATGATCATCACGTGATCATTGCCACGACCGTTCTGGCGACTAATTTTCTTCGCTTTATTTACGACCACCACCATCACGCTTGCTCGGTATTTTCACGGCCTGGGGCCCTTGTTGCTCACTGTAGACGATAATGCTGGACGACAAATGGATAGGTCTGGCGCTGGCGGTGTCCAGCTCAGCGGCAATCGGTGTCAGCTCTATAATAACCAAAAAGGTGCGTAGCCATGCACGTCGTCCCGGAAGGGTTGATGACCGGAACGGCGACGACAGGGCCTCAATGCATCGGCGGACACTACCTACGGTGCCTCTGCATCGGATAACATGACATATCTTAAGAATCCTATATGGTGGGCCGGAATGTCGACTCGTGCGTAATGCAAGGTTTCGGTTCCTTGCTGTAGAAACTGACTTTTGTGCAGTGATATTAGGAGAAGGTCAATTCGTTAGTTCCAGTCAATAGTATTTGCTCATCCCGCAGCAGCTGCAAATTTTGCTGCGTATACATTCGCCCCTCCGATATTGGTCACACCGCTTGGCGCATTGAGTGTCCTAATTGGGTGCGCGCCATTCTATCTTTAGCACGGCCTTCATGTGCTGACCTGGAATAGCGCCGTTCTCGCATCCTTCTTACTTGGCGAGCGGCTAGGTCATCTAGGCCGACTCGGTTGCACCCTGTCGCTCATTGGATCATTGATCATTGTTCTCCATGCTCCGGAAGACAAGGCTGTTGAGACTGTTGATGAAATATTGGGATATGCAGTACAACCAGGTGTGTTCTTTCTCTTCCTCTGCCTCTTCGAAAATCCAGAATTGGTCCTAGGTTTCCTGCTGTACGTGTTCACCGTCGTCGTCTTCACCTTGATCATGATTTACTACGCTGTACCCCGCTACGGCCGGACAAATCCCCTTGTCTACATATCCATATGCTCTGTGGTCGGCTCTGTGTCTGTCATGTCTATCAAGGGCTTCGGTGTCGCCGTCAAGCTAACTTTTGGAGGAAACAATCAGTTCCTGCGGCCAAGCACGTATGCATTTGGATTGGTATCGGCATTTTGCATCATGGTGCAGATGAACTATTTGAACAAATCTCTAGACACGTTTTCCGTGAATATGTACGTCTTACATTGACATCTTCGCCTATTGCCGCTGACCCACGTTATAGAGTTAACCCTATGTATTACGTCGGGTTCTCCTCTTCGACCATCGTCGCCTCCCTCATTCTCTTCCAAGGTTTCAACACCACTGATGCCACAAATACCATCTCCCTAATATCAGGTTTCATCGTCATCTTCCTCGGGGTTCACCTTCTCAACCTCTCACGAAACCAGGGCCCGTCTGTTGAGCTTTCAGGCTACAATGCTCCTGAAGAAGCATCCGGAAGTCTGAGCTACAATGGAAGACTATCCATAGACGGATGGCACGGGATTGTTACGGGACCTGATGGGCTCTCGCGACCAGGAGGTCAAGGACAGCGAAATTCGACCTATCGAAATCAAACGACGACATTATTTGATGCGTTTGATGATGGGCATCCTAATGGTCACGCAGAACACGTCGGGCTTGAGCGCCTGAGGGAGGAAAACGAGACGGACGATGACGATGATGGAGCTATCGATGAACGGACACGACTACGTAGTCAGAGTAATCATAATAGTAGGGCCACTTCTCCTAGGGAGGTGTAAAAATTTGTGTATAATGGTAGTGATACCCTCCTTACTTCGTATATTTTGGACGATTATCGTTTAGCTGTTAGAATTGTCGTATATATAGCTTAGGCATAGCTATCTGGTATCTAGGCTCTGGAGTCTGACCATATGCGACGCGGCACAGCGGTCCGAAGGTCTCACGTTTTTTCTGGGACAATTGACAAGGGAAATCCGTTCTGCGGACCCAAAGGATGAAGGTGAGCAGTTTTGTCTCTAAGTCGACCACTTTCTGGCTGAAAATTTCTACTGATTATGTCCTCGTTAGCATCAAGACTGGACCCTGTCACCCCGTCATTCAAGTTAACTGTCAACTGCCTCGGATCGCAGATCAAAGGTCATTCGCCAGATCCTGAAGGTGGGGATGGTGCCCCCGTAGCAGTTCACGATTCATGTCTCTTCTCCTTTTTGGGTTTCGATTTTATGCATTGGCTCGATATCTTCCCTGATAGACGTTGCCTTCATCTATCAGCGATGCGTGCACACTTAATTTCAACTTGACAGACGTATGTAGCCAAAGTCTGTCCAAAAGACTTTCATTTCACTTATTAAAGTAGTGTCGACGGTGTGCACCACAAACTTCCGATCTGCGACCGCGCAGCTTCGGCTTTGAAAGCTTGAAGGTGATACCGGAGGGCTGCCAGGGATGGCGCGATGCTCCCTAGAGCGCGTTGTCAGATGAAAACTGCGCCTGAGTTTGTGGCGTATATTCAACACAATCCTTGCAAACTGGACGTTGATGCTACGTCTCTCACCATGTGTTATGTGCGTTATATATTTTTACAATCTTTATCGACTCAGTTAAGGTCTGGGTTTCAGGAATACCAAGGATGAGATGACTGCAGGTCATTCTACGTCGGCTGAGTATGAGGTGAGTGTGTGTAGTGAATCTAGTGATGATCTACCTCAAATACCACTGAAGCCCTTTGGCAGCTCAGAGTTGAATTTGATGGATTCAGGCGCAGGATGGAACCTCTCGGGCGTGTTTGGGTAACCGGGTCTTGGGGAAATCCTCCGAGCACCACTATTCGTCCAATGTTTATGGGAAAGATTTCCTTGTTTACTCAGGCTTCCGACATTCAACTAGACCAATTTCGACTCTAGATTCCTCCAAGGTGTCCCGATCGCCACGCCAGCATGGGGATTAAAATACCGTGTATCTGAACTACAGTCGGAATTGACATGTTCTTTGAAGCTTCTTTTGATATGCCCAGTGTCCAGGACAAGGACAAACAAAGTACCTATGTTTCTCCTTCCGCTCATAGATGACCTTCTAATCTCCCTGATTCTCAAGGCGCCTCAAAGTTCACACCCTTTTTATGTCGGTACCGACGCCAAAGTACTGGGTTCGCAAAGTGAACTGGCGAAATGGTCCGCTATTTCTACGCTTCATTCCTTTGTGGATAACTAGTCACCGCTGATGGCTTCAAGTAAAGCTGTGCACAAGAGATGCACGACATACATGTGAATAATAGTCTTTACCGCTTGCGCATATTCACATACGCGGGCAGTACAAATTCAGTAAGAAGAGATGGGTGATATTCGATATCCAATGGCGTCACAGCGACGAGAAAACAAGAAATCGGGAGGGCGAAGGAGCAGCAACGGGGAGATACAAATGATTGTAATGATAAGTCATATGCTATTTGGAAGAAATCGTCTCTGCAATACGAAATGCCTAAGGGTTTCTACTAGTGGATTCACTGGCCTGAGGAGGACCAGCCCTGCAACAGAGTATAGATTACACAAAAATATTTGTTCATGCAAGAACTTACGCAAAGCTGTCCGAGTAAGAATACAAGCTATCGTTCGAAGAAGTCGTATCACCCCCGAATGGCCATGGAAGGCTTAGAAAAAGTTTTGTGAGCTCTGAACAATAGTTACTCAGAAGGAGTAGGTGGCCTCACCAATTTAATAATCCGCCTTGCTTGGCTTGGCTGGCGTTTCTAGACAAGGCGCCATAAGTGACTGTAGGAGTGTCATGGGCCCAATCAACAAACCCTTGAGTGTACCATGCCGGCAGATGACTGTGAATACGGGCTATAGTATCCTGTCATGCGACGTGCCACTGGAAGATTAGAGAAAGTATATACCAAAATTCATAGGTCCATCAGTAGCACCACTCCGGGATCGGGCAGCGTCAGACTGTATCTAGAGACAAACTGGGTCAAAATAAGAGGACTGGGTCAAAATTGTGTGGTAAACCTGATACGCGGACTTGATGGCATCGAAGTCTTCTCCGGGTTTCACAAGCCCAGGCAGCTGGTGCCGCTGGATCATCGTCTTGAGATTGGTATATAATCCAGATCTGGGAGAACTGAGTATTTCTCTTTCCCTAAGGAGCTGCAGGCATCTGAGAAATGCATTAGGAGTGTGAACTACAGGTGTGTTGGAGAGGGCGAAAGTACTCATTCAAGGATTTAATGATATCGGTTATCTGCTCAGGGCTGAGATACTTGTTGTTCTCTACAGAACCCTTGAACCATTCAACCCTAGTCATGAGCTCGTCAATCTCGGACTGTAGCATAGTGATGTTGTAGAGGAGTGAGAAGTGGGTCATAATCTTGTTGTGTGGAGCATTTTATAGCAGTCAACGGTCCCAAAAAATTAAACCGTTGAATTTGATACCAGAACTGGTTTACCTTGATACAGTTACAAGCGAAAAAAAATTCATCCCTACGGAGCGGTGAACGAGTCATACTTCCTCAATGAGGTCGCACCCACGATTGTTTGAAAAAGAAGTATCATGCCCGTTCAAAGTTAGGGTCGGTACGGTCCGACTACCCGAACCTTTGTCATCAACCATCATCAAAGTTCATGTCAACGTCAATCAGCCTCACAGACCCCAGGAGGAATGGCGAAAGATTCTGGGTACAGCACTATACTTTTCTATTTGAAAAGGGCTATCAATTACGACTGAGGTATCACCCAGATTGGATACCCTCTTGGCTCAATCCAGATGGTTCTAGAAAGTGAGGGAGTCACTTCCATATATTTGAGGACCAACGAGTTCCTCTCGTTTGTGTTCTTGATTTGAGCAGAAAAATATGTCCTGATGAGTTATTTGATAGATGCATTTACAACTAATGGATGCCACAAGGGTGTCTGATAGGTTTCAAGTCGTCCTTAAACTGACTTCTGCAGACTCGCCAGAGTACGTGATGGTGACGAAGCTCTCTTCCCCTGAACTTTTGAAGGATCCACAAAATCGCACCATACCTATTCTTGATATTCTTGAAATCCTGGAAAAGAACATGGTTCTCCTTGTGATGCCCAAGCTTTGAGACTTCAATACACCCCATTTCCATTGTCATTCAGAAGTCGTTGAAGCAATTCGCCACATTCTTGAGGTACGGGAGTTTGTCCTTTACTCTTCGTAGTAGTTCATAAACTAACAAGTGTTCGTACCCCAGGGTCTTGATTATATGCACGAGCTCAAAATCTTTCATGGGTTTGCAGCAGCTACTATCTGATTAAGATTAATCGCTAAAAAATGTTTGCTAGTGATGCTTGCATGCTCAATTTCATGATGGATGCTACAAGAGTATGCCCAAAAGGTTTCCATTTCGCTCACAAGTTAAGTGTTGACGGTGTACATTACAAACTTCTGAGCCGCTATTGCTGTCGTGTCACTCCAGTCCTGTATTATATTATCAACTTTGAGAGCTCGAAGAAGATGGAAGAGGGTCGAGATAATGCAGCCATCATCGGGGCACGTTGCCAGATCAAAACAGCGCCTGAGTTTCAGCCATGCATCCCTTACAATCCATTCAAACTGGATGTATACAATTTTGGCACGACATTTCTCATGGTCTGCGACATATGTTCATGCTTTGTGGATTTTCTGGAGGTGTTTAATCTGCATTCCAGGAATATAATGGATTAGATGACTTGAGGTTGTTTCTGTGTCAATTGACTTGTGACAATCCCTTTGATAGACCGAACACAACCGAAGCTCTCAAGCTTCTTGACGAGTTTGTTGCTTTTAAAGGGAAGCTATGGCTCCAGGGGCGTGTTTGATCAACCAAGCCATGGGGGAAGCCTCCACCATTATTCCTCCAGTCTCTATGGCGAAAATTCCCCATTCTCTTCAAAATTCCATTCTACTAGACTAGTTTCGAGTCAGACTCCCTCCATGTTTTGCTTTGGTTTGAGTCACTGTTATCCTATATTGCTTTCCCAGCTGCTCAATAATCATTTGGTTGCTTACATATCCTCTGGGGATCTTTTAGCATCATAGTCGCGTTCTATACCCTTGCCACCAATTTTGGTTCCAACTTACCCCTTGACACTATGATATTTTGACCTCCTACACGTCTGTTCTATTGAAGGGATTCCCACATTTGGTGCCACTTCAAATGTGATGAGTTGCCATATCTTTGGAGGCTCAGGCAGCAGACCAATTGTTGAGTCTCGTAATTATAGCAAAATCTGCCGTCAAACAACTGAGGCGGTTCAACCAGGATACCCTTCACGGTTATAGTCGGAACTCTGATGACAAGAATCGGGACACAAGTCTCAGCTTTTATAAACTATAATGATCAAATGCATTGAACAAACAGGTATATGACAGCACTGATAGCTCTGATATCCAGTTACATGAACTGTTTGCCTGATTATAAACCTAGGCGCTCGTTGATCCTGCCCTACACCTAACCATGAGGCATTACAGTAGTGGAATGGCCTTCCGCTGGCCGAGCAACGCTTTCCGAGGCTGTAACTCTATAATCCAAGCTCCTGGTCGCATTCTCCCATTAAGCGAAATTCAAGGGTGAATTAAAGAGTACGACATAATTGGTAGATAGTACACTACGGTTGGAAGAGATCAATGATATGGGTGGATATAAATTTAAACTAGTAGGGCCTACAGCCTAGAGCGCAGGCTGCGATAGAAGCAGTGGGTATCAATATCGCATAAAAACATAAACGAGATGAGGGCCCTATTGATCTCTTTGGAAGAGCCATAATCGGATGCAAACCCAGTACATTGGCGTCGGTACCGACATGACTCACTTAAATGGGGTACGAACCTCGAGGCGCTTGTGAAATTATGGATATTGGGAGGATATCTATGTGCAGAAGGAGATGAGCAGGCACTCTGTTTGTCCATGCATCGACCACCACCAAGACGATCAGTGTCTTGAAAGAAGAAATTTCAAAGACTACACTATTTCTGAGCTGGTTCGAAGTGCACGGTAAATTCCCATGCTGGAAAAATAAAAGTTCCAACTCCTCAGAAAACACCTGAACTTGATGACATCATGTGTACATTGCACCCACGGAAGCATCACGACAATTCGTCATTCGGGCTCTGCCCAAAACATGGATGAGTTTCCCAAGCCCGAACGGTTAGAATATTTGGCAATGGCTAGCGAGATCATAGACTGAGCCACAACAGAAGCTAACACATTTGAACCATATATGGACACAGACCCATGTAAAGACATATCTTTCCATAGTATTTCAATACAAGGCAAAGTGCACCCCCGCAACGAAAAGCATGGGTGGGCCATGAACCCCATGACCGAAAAGCAGACAGGTGGAACCCCCTCAAAGATACTCAGCACGATTCAGGATGCATCAAATCTCAACAAACATGAATCTCAGAGAAGAATGAATCGTAAAACGCATTCCCAGCATGGTAGACTATATTTCGTGCTGAAAATTAAATGTCCACCTGTGAAGACCAGAACTTACATTTGGTGCATCCCAAGTATGTGGTCATATAAGCTGAGGAGACTGGATTTCGACAGCTGCATCACCAGCACAGGTTAACATATTCATTGACATGGGACCTACGTCTTTGGCCCGAAGAGAAACGGGTGCAGAATGGATTGCCTTTGAGAAATCCTAAACCGAGAGCCCCTGGCCTCGGGTATACGAGTTGAATTAATCAAAACATGCGAAGCCGTGAAGGCAACGCATGAAAGAGACTGACTTGGTTCCGGATCAATTTCAACAAAGCCTGGATGAGGTACAGAATTTCAAGCTCCACGTCAGCTTACAGGAATCCCAGTTTGAGCTGAATGTTGTTCACCGTGCGTGTCAATGATAGTACAAGTGCACGATCAGTGAAATAGGCATGAGTCATGGGTAGAAATATACATGGACCCAAGGGTACCTAACATATTGATATATCAAAGAGTGCCTGTTATACATGGCCATGATGTATCAAAGCATTGATTCTGCAGTCGACGGTCCAATATATCAGCTGCACATGAGGGTCACGTGATGTCGTCCATCCCCAAAGCCTCTTGCTCGCTGGACGTCGGTTCTCCGCCCTTACCTGTTGGCGAGCACTCCCGACGGTGCGCTCCTCCATCTAAAAATATGTACCGACAAACCATCTATAAATATTGCTAGCCCTGGGATCAAAATCAATTGATGGACATGGCATATCAAAGGTCTTCACTCTCCTTCTGTATGTACCTGGATCTGCAGTCAACGGTCATACTGTGCCCAAATCAGATCACGGCAGAAACCTGAGTTTTCCCCACATTTCTTGTTTGTTATTCCTTATGTCACACCATTTTGTTTTCTCAGACATACAGTCCATGCAAATTTCTATTGCATTTTTACAGATAGTAGTTAATGTATGCAAGATAACATATTATAAAAAATAAAACCGAATAATGCCAAAAGATAAAATAAAGCGACGACATTACTGAGGTACTGTAAGCGACGGCAACAACGTACAAATACAAGCATGGATGTCTGCCACTGTTGCTTTCCAAAGACTACGTTCCTCAGCCAACAAAGTTCCTTGACCCCACCACATGAGACCTATGAGCATGGTGACGGGCCTGTTCTGACCACCTTTCCACAGCACCTTGTTCAGTGAATGGCTGTAGTTAGCCGCAGGCAGGGGTCCCATCTCCAATCGTCGCCAATTCGGCTGCAAAGCATTCCACCACACAAGAAACTCTGCTGAGAATGATGCCGGCAGCTGGGGATATACATTGTAACGGCGGTTTTGAAGCCAGGTAGTCAACGACGAAGGTCTTGATGTAATAGCGCCCAGTCGACCCTAAAACAATATCAATTTTGGTAGTAGAAAGGGAGTTTTTTAAAAATACCTTCATCGGCGATCCGCTTCCCGAAATCAGCCCCTCCAATACCTGCCAAGCACCCAGGAGATCCAACCACTCGGAGCCGAGATTGGGATCTGAGAGGTACTGGACAGCTGAGGGTAGCCACCCAACAGCAATTGCCACACGGGATGCTGGTGGCTTTCATGTACGTTTGCTCATTCTCCTCTCGTGGTCTTCTCCACCACCATCATCCACCCATGCCTCATCTCCCTCAACTGCTTCATGGTGTCGCTTTTGCAGGTTGTCGTTCACCATCTGGACTGGGGTGAGTTCGCCATCAACATCTGTCAAAAAGGATCCTCTTGTCATGGTAGATGATGGACTGTCGGCGGCGTCAGTTTCATCCTCGTTGATATATTCTTGGTCAGAGCTGGGCAACCGTGGTAGTTGGAATGCGGGTTCAGGGGGGTTAACAAGGTCGACATCACCATCTGCATCCATTGCACCTGGCAAAGGGAAGCTCTCGCCTTCATGATCCAAGACTACGCGACCTAACACGTCATCGTACACGAGTCGATCACGTTCGGTTGCACCCATCGCAAAATATTCCTGGCCAAACGTAGCATCTTGCCAGAATAGTTTGGGGTCGAACTCATCTCCACCATTTTCCCTGCCGCTCCCGCTAGGTGGGAAAAACAACTCAGGATGGCTAATCAGAAGGAGGTTAGAATTGGAGGTGTCGGCATTGGTGGGGGTGGGGGTAGAAGGGTGTAGACTTAACGAAGTCAATACGGGACGAGGGGTAGATAAGGTGGGGGAAATGGCAGCAACTAACGTCGATGGTGGGCGGCATGAAGGAAGGGGAGGTGAAGGAGGTGAAGGAGGCGAAGGAGGCATTGGTATTAGGCCTGACGTTCCAGGCATCGCCTCTGGTTCTGCCTCATGAAAGGTCTCGTTGAATGCTTTGAGATCTGCCAGGTTACAGGCTCGCTGCGCTCGAACCTCTGGTGCTGCATGAAAAAAGGTTAGCACTTCGTCTCTCCCTAAGGGACAGTCAGAAAACTTACAGAACAAGGTCTTGAGGAAGCGTCCATAAGGCACAATTACTGCATCCTTGAAATTTGTGCGACGAGAGGTGGAGTCCTTAGGATCAATGGAGTGATGCACGTATTCGTCCTCGAAATGTCTCTTGTGCCCATCCATGCCCACATGAAAACTGAATATGCATGAAATATTGACCACGCTAGCAAGAAATAAACTGACCTTCCTGTATGTATGTTTCCCCCATCCGCTGGATCTGGACCACCTGCGATGACTGAAAACCACCATCCAGTCTGTACAGCGAGATCACCGAGGAAGCGCTTCAGAAGAGCCGGCGTTGCATCAATAGCACTGAAAAATCGAATGGGTACATCAGTTATTGTTGAGATGGAACATGCTAAATGACGCACTCAAGGTAGTCTTCTGGGGTTTGTTCTCCTTTCTGGGCAGCCTTGGCTTGCTCTTCACGAAGCTGTTCTAGGGCATCCAAAACCTCAGCCTTGATTTCCTCGCTTTCGGATTGGAAGGTATCATGAGTAATTTTATTGATGATAGTGAGCTTTTGACCATGGGATAGGGGGTTGGCAGACTGTCGGATAGCTTTCTTGACGGCAGGTCGCACACGTTCTTTGTAATAACATCGAGAGTATATTTGAACTGCTCGAAGACGGCGCTGCGGCCGCAAGGTGTAAACTACCTTCGTCTTTTTGGGGGAATTGGTCAAAGATTTGCTGCTGGCAGTGGCGGCGGCCACAAGACAAGCCTTCCCTCAGTTATTATTAAACCGGTTCTCGATTTGCTATCATATTTTGGTTAGTATGTATCTCATCAATGAAATAAACTCACCTCTTTCCACTTCTGATAATGCAAATCCTGCACTGCCCATTTTGCGATATCCTCGGGACTATTGCTGGCAATGGTTTCTGCGCACTCAGGTATTGGCCATCGCTTCATAAAATCCTCAACTGCTGCTGCCAGAAATTGCCCAACAGTATTTTCCAGGCAAGCAATATGGAATTTCACCAGCTGGCCTGTAAACCAGGCACTTTGCTCGGGTGTACACCAGCCGGCCAGAGCCATCTAGGATAAATATTTAGTTCCGCAATAACAGAAATCTAGAATACTTCCGCAAACATACCTTTTTGGTGATGTACCTAAAACTTTGCGGCCCAGAACAAATCAATCAGATGTTCAGCTGACCGGCAGTAGCCCCTGCGGGATATCCCGCAAAACTGTACAGCTATAGTGACATTGTTTCACTCACTGATTTGCCTGTAGGCATAATTTTGGTCAGCAATGTCATGGACCATCTGACACTGAAGAAATTCCAGTTGTTGGATGTTCTTGTCCACACACAACAATTCTGGTTTGATTATCGTATGATGTTATTGATACCTCTCGATTGCCACAACTGTCTTCTCTTGTTGCACAGATGACCCAGTTGAGAGGATTACCATTTGAAATACTGATGAATTATTCGTTTGCTACTCATGTACTCAGAGACTTGGAGAGATACTGCAGTTTTATTTCACTTGCACCCCCGGTTTGTGAATTCAGGATATTAACAGAAGCTTCTGGACATGATCCAAAGCACAGTGAAGGAACTCATTGTATACCTTCATCGAACAAGGTATGTGGTCCAGATGACAGTTTCCTCTTCCCCAGCTCTGTTAGGGCTGGCCTCAGGTAAACCAAACTTGAGTAAACTGCCTGACTATGCTGGGTTGCACCCGAGTCAAGTAGAGTCTCAGTTGTGTTTGGTTGTGACACTGAGTACTGGCTCAACGACTAGTACGTTGCGAGAGAATCGAGAGAAGAATGAGATTGTAAACTTTAGCTCAAAGCTGAGTATTACAGCTGAGAGCGTGCTACTTATATACTAAATGGTAGTCCTAATAATAGCTATTGACAACGGTGATGGTGAAGATTTATAGAAGTTGATGCGACCGTTGCCCATGTGATGCATATAGTGCCAATGTGAAGGTTCTGAAAGGTAAAAAGTAAATAAATCGTAACATTACCCTCTCGTTAAGGCAGTTGTCCCGACTGCCATTAGGATTCCTCGTCAGGTGTGTCTGCGTCTGTGCTGTGTACGTTTTCCCAGTATGTTTCGATGAGTTTATCCCATCGTCGCTGTTCACTAGTGGATTCTTCGGGGATAGGAGAGGCGGGGTCTATGATCCATTGTTGACTTCCATCGCCAGCTTGGGCTTTGTAGCTGACAACTCCATTGTCGTCGTATTTATGATCCAAGATCATTCTTGGGAATTTTCTGACTTCGATTTGGAGCGTCGCTGTTTGAATCAAGGACGCGTAGGCTAAGGTGAGTCGGCCTGCACGCTTGGCCTTCTTTTCATAGTCCTTGATTGACCTTCTGGCATTCTCCATGTCCTTTTCTCGTACCCAGCTGTTGTGCTCTCGGGTCCAGCCTTTCCATTTGACGTAGTAGTCAGTGACGACTACTGGGAGCTCTCCTCTCTTTCCTCTGACTTTCCTGGTGCGATGGTCTAGGACTTCTTCAACTTCGTACTCCTCCTCGTCTTCAATCAAGTCAGGTGGTGGTGGTGGTGGTTGTTCTTGATTCGGGAATGCAGGTGGGGTGTACGGGGAGAGTAGTTTCTCGTTGAAAGTGGGGTGGATTTTCCAATGAGGTGGGAGTTTCAATTTGTAGGCGGAGGCGCCATATTTGTTAAGAATAAGGAAGGGGCCTACTCGCTTGTCATCGAGCTTCTTCTTGGGGCGGGGAAGGCTTAGATGGGAACTATCGAGCCATACTCGGTCTCCGACTTTGTAATCGATTGCGGGTCGCTTTCTCTTATCATACTGTGTTTTCATTTTGTCTGCCGCCTCTTCGAGTGAGGCCTTTGCCTCTGCATGGATATTTTTCATCTTGTCGGAGAAGGATTGGGCAGTGGGATTGGTAAATGGGTTGGCCCGATGAGAGTCTGGGACGATTCTAGGGTTCCGGCCGTAGTTGACCATGAACGGGCTTTTACCGGTGGCGGAGTGGATACGGTTATTATGGACGAAGGTGCCGATTGCTAGCCATTCGCTCCAGTCGTTTTGTAGGTGATTGACAAATATGCGGAGGTATTTTTCGATTTCTTGGTTGGCCCTCTCTGTTTGTCCGTCGGTTTGGGGGTGGAACGCTGTGGATGCGTTCGGGGTGATGTCGAGTAATTTATAGAGGTCTTTCATGAAGTTTGAGACGAATTGAGGACCTCGGTCAGAGATTACTACGCTGGGCATCCCGTGGCGGGCGTATATATGGTCTCGTAGTATCTTTGCGTATCCTTCTGAGGTTAACTCTACGTTGCAGGCTACTGGGACCATTTCTTTTGAGAAACGGTCGATGATCATCAGGATAGCGTCAAATCCATTTGACTCGGGTAGACCAGTTATCATGTCCACCGAAATATGAGTCCAGGGTTCGGAAGGGATTTCATTGGGATGGAGAGGGGCTGCTTTTGCTTGTGTACTTGTCTTCGTTCATTGGCACGTCTCGCATGCTTTGACGTAGGCCTCAACGTCCTTATGGAGTTTCGGCCACCAGAATTCTCGTTGGATGAGTTCCTTGGTCTTGGCGATTCCTGGGTGTCCAGCAGTAATGTGATCATGGGAGCGGGATATGATTTCCCCGTGAAGCATGTGGTCTCTTGGAACGTATATCCGTCCATCATAATGGAGGAGTCCATTTGCCTCCGTTACTCCCCTTTCATGATTGAGGGATCCCGCGATGCCTTGATCCCACTTTCCGTGGTTTCTGGTGGCATCCTTGACCTTAGTATGGGTTTCTTTGTCGGTGGGCATGATCATTGCCCGGAAATGTTCGGGTTTTAGGACAATAATGTCTTCGTTGTCCTGTTTGCCTTGGCTGTGGTCATCTCGTCGACTCAACAGGTCGGCTTTCCTATTGGCAGTGCCAGCCTTGTGGAAGAGGGTGAAATGATATTCTGCAAGCTCCGTTACCCATCGGGCTTGGCGACAGTTGAGCTTTTGGGGCTTCCTAAAGTACTGTAGGTTCTGGTGATCCGTCCAGATTTCAAACGTGTCGGCGGCTCCCATGAGGTAGTGGCGCGATTCTGCGAGGGAGAGCATGATAGCTAGGAGTTCCTTGTCATAGATTTCGTAGTTCCTTTCCATGACGGTAAGGGCCTTTGATAGGAATGCCACCGGTCTCCACTTCCCATCTTGTTGTTGGCTGAGGACAGCACCGATTGCTCCTTCGCTTGAGTCAGCCTCCACCCTGAACTTCCCCGTCTCTGTGGGCATCGCTAAGATTACGTCTTCTGCCATCTGTTTCTTCAGCTGTTGGAACGCCTGGTTCTGGGCGGCTCCCCATGTCCAGGGTGCGTTCCCCGTAAGTTGAGTCATAGGGTGGACAATCTTTGAGTAGTTTTTGATAAAGCGTCGGTAGAAGTTGGTGAAGCCCAGAAATGACTGTAGCTCCTTCTTTTTTGTTGGCGTCGGCCACTCGGTGATTCCTTTGACTTTCACTGGATCCATCTTGATTGCTCCTTCGCTAATGATTACCCCGAGATACTCGGTTTCCAGGGTCTCAAACTCGCATTTCTCAGCCTTCAGGAACAACTTGTGCTCCCTCAGCCTTCGGAGCACCCACCTTACGATTGCTCGGTGCTCCTGGAGATCCTTGGTGAAGATAAGGATGTCGTCGAGGTAGATGGTGACCTTTCCTTCCGCAATCAGGTCTTTGAAGATATCGTTCATCATCCACTGGAAGGTGGCTGGTGAGTTTGTGAGGCCGAAAAACATCACTGTTGGTTCGAAGAGGCCTCGGTTGGTTCGGAACGCAGCCTTCTGTTTGTCTCCCTGTTTGATCCATACATTATTATACCCCCACCTGACATCCAGCTTGGTGAAGTATTTTGCTCCCTTGAGTTTGTCCATTAATTCCGAAATGAGCGGGAGCGGGTATCTGTTCTTGATGGTCATCTCATTGAGTTTTCTATAGTCTTGTACTGGGCATAACGAGCCGTCCTTTTTCTTGACAAAGAAGAATGGCAAGGCGAAAGGTGATTTGGATGTATGGATTCGCCCTGTGGCCAAGTTCTCATCTAGGAACTTGTCGAGCTCTTCCTGTTCGTGACGGTTGAGGGGGTAGACCTTACAGTCCAGAGTGGACTGCGCATTGGGGGTCAGTTCGATTGCGTGGTCCCAGGGTTTTCGTTCTGGAAGTTCATCAAAGTTTTCTTTCGAGAAGAGGTCTTGGAAATCTCGGTAGGCCGGTGGCACCATCTCTTCAAACATCTTTCATGCCTTCCCGGCATTTGCCTGGGCGGCTAGATCATTCGCATGATGTACTGCCCTGATTTCTAGGGCTTGTCGCATGTCGACCGCCAGAATGGTTTCTCCTTCTTCTAGCTCCTCGTCCCATCTGTCTTCAGGGTCGGCATCGGGCAAGGGAAAGGGGTTTTTGCAGCATTGACAGCGGGCGAAGGTGATTTTTCCTGTTTTCCAGTTAACTACTGGGTTGTGTCGTTTGAGCCAGTCATGGCCAAGGAAAAGGTCATTCTTTCCTAGGTCCATGACAGCAAGGTCAATTCGCTCGCTATGGTCACCAATTGTCATCCTTAACTCTATGAATTCAGTGACGTCTCCCGCTTTGTTCCGAGAGCCGTCTGCATTGTAGACTGGGACAGGCGTTGGCAGCTTCGTGGTTGGTAGTTGATGCTTTTCCACATAAGCTCGATTAATAGAGCTTCCGGTGCAGCTGCTGTCGATGAGCCCTGTGGTTTCTAGGGTTCGTCGGTTGGTAAGGGTCTCAATGATTACTGGAAGGGTCAGAGCTCGTGATGATGTTCCCTCTGTTCGGTGGATATATCTGATTGGTTTTCGTAATTCATAGAGTCACTCTCTCGCAACTTCCCCTCCTTCTTTAAGCTCATCAATTAGGTCAGCTATGATTTTGCCGACCCGGTCCCGATGAACCCAGAGTAGAAGGGTAGCTCGGGCCTCGGACTCAGTACGCGCTTCCCGAATCACCCGGAGGGTCCAGTCGACCTCAAAGGGTCTGAACCAGGTGTACCCCAGGGGAGGGATGTGTACCTGGTCTTTAGCGGGGGTGATAGGGGGTTCTCGTCTCTCCCTCTCTTCTTCTTGCCGCTGCTTCTCCTTCCACATTTGATAGGCCATGTCATCGTCCTCATCGGGTACCTCGACGAGGGTGGTGCACGGCTGTTGGGGCGTGCAGGCCCCCGTTCGGCCCTTCTCGCGGGCGCTTGCAATTTCCGACACCGGGTGACGATCCTGGGGGGGCCCTTCCCTACGATCCCGGTTGTCGGGTCTTGCTGTCTTGAGTCTTCGCCGCTCTTCTTCCCGGTGTTCATTGTCGTCCGTTCCTTTGTCAGGTCCCTCCTCTGACAAGACGGCTTCCCTAATGGTTGTTCCCTTTGCGTCCGGTGATTGAACGTGGTTCAGTCTCGACGCAGCTGGATGCGTTCCTGCACCTTGAGCGGACACGCAGGGGATCGCTGGTGCTCTCGAATGGTCAGAGGAGCCTAGGGGGAGGAGGTTGGTCCAGGGGGGTGGGGAGGTGGAGCGTTCAGAAGGTGTTTTTATATCTTTTTCTAGCTCCGCAAGCGGAGCGTAGCGGTTGTGCGATTCTTTTGGGGTGGTTGTTCTGGAAGGTGTCAAGGCGGGTATATTCGAATGCGTAGGTAAACACGTGGTAACTACAGAAGTACAATAAGTCTGACCAGTCGGAGACGAGCACACACCCTGGGTTTTAATAAGTCCGGCTGAGCAAGTGGAATCGCTCACTTGTCGGCCCCGTCTTTTACTTCCTCTATCTTCGTAGTCGAGGGCGTCTTCTCCTCGACTTGTTTTTCCTCTTTCTCGGCAGTGGCGAGTAGTGCTCGCAGCTCCTGCGAGTTCCACTTTTTCCTTTCTCTCTTTGGTTCCTTGCAGTCCCTGGATAGGTGTCCCTTCTGATTACAATTGAAACACCGTCCTTCTGCTCGCATCCGATCTATATCCATTGGTTTCCCTGCTCCTCCGTAGGTTGTCCCAGTGCTGGTCTTCTTGTCTCCCGACCCACTTGTCGCGCCAGCAGCTTTTTGCCTGCTGCTGGCGTTGTTGTTTGGGCGATTGTCGTGGTGTCATCCTCCGTAATTGGTACGGTTATAG
Organism: Armillaria novae-zelandiae; assembly: GCA_030435655.1. Classification (NCBI taxonomy): domain Eukaryota; kingdom Fungi; phylum Basidiomycota; class Agaricomycetes; order Agaricales; family Physalacriaceae; genus Armillaria; species Armillaria novae-zelandiae. The sequence goes on from JAUEPR010000183.1 coordinate 27,228, forward strand.
GCGAGGGACTTTGACCACTGTTCGTGCATGGTGATTACTCAGGCCTTCCATTCTCTGTAGTCGCGGGGGATGTTCATCCCTATATCAGTAATGAATCGGATATAGTCTTCGGGTACTCCTTGTCAGAGTGCCCTGACCATTGCTCCCCGATCCCCGCTGTCTCCGATTCTGTCGGCTAGTTGCGCTTCCGCTTCCAATTTTTGGAAGTATACTACTGCCGACCCGTTCCCCATTTGAAGATCCATCATCTTCTTTTCATGTTGTTCTTTGGCCGTGGCGTCCATGAACTGGTCCTGGATAATGCGCATGAAGTGCGGCCAGGTTGGGTAGCGGAACCTCTCATGGCGTTCGCTGTAGTACTCCATCCGTTTATTCGTCCACCATTTGGCTGCCCCTCCTTCAAAGTAGGAGGCAGCGAATGGGACTTTTAGGGTGGGATTGAAGTAAGAGTCGTGTACTTCGAAGTAGGCGACACAGTCCCCGAAGAATTGGACTATGTCGTCATGGCCTCCGGCGAAGGGGAGGGGGGGGCACACTAGGACTGGCTTAACGGAGGGGAATTGATCATTATTGCTGGCGTATCCGGTGGGCCAGTTGGGGGGTTCCAGTGGTGGGTACTTAGGGGGGCATCGGGGTACCGAATAGAGATCTTGTCGGTGTCCGATCGAGGGGGGTCCGGTTGGGTAGCCCGGTCTTCCTCTTTCGGGGGGCGCCGGTGGTGGGGCTGGTTCGCGAGGGGGGTCGACTGGTGGATCGGCTCTGCCCTTTCCTTTCCCTTCGTCTACTGGTTCGAGATCCCAGTACCTAGCGGATTCGACCATTTTTTCCATGAGTTGGTCGTACTCCTTCTTCATTTGTTCCTGCTGTTCCCTGGCTAGGTTCCTGCTTGTCTGGGCCTCTTGTTCCTGCATTGGATCGAGTCCCTTGTTCCATTTTTCGTCTTTACTGCTCCCTTGATCTGCCCCGGCGAAGAGGCGCCCTTGGGTGGGCCAGGGGTAGTATCCTTGGGTCCTAGTCCGTGGGGGAGGGGAGTCTGGTAGTGGAGTCGGATAGAAGGGGTTGTTCGAAGTGAACACCCGTCCTTGGCCGACTTCGGTCAATGGTCCCCTCTCGGGCCCACTCGTCGTAGTCGAGGTTGTCATGGGAGTCGATCCAACTTCCCTCGATCTGTCCCAGTAGGTCGACAAGCCTACTGTGCTCATTGATCGTCCTCTCTCGTAAGGTCCCTCGGGGTAGTATTCGCCCGGGTCGGGGGGCCATATACCCTCTCCCAGCGTCTCTCTCCTGGGGATAGTCGGCGAGCGATGAGGCTCCTATATTGATCAACGGTTCCATAGTCCACTCCTCCTCGTCGGAGGTAGTCGCTTCTTCTGAGGTGCCAAGCAATGCTTTGTCTGCCGAGTAGTAGTTCCTGTTCATGGGAGAGGTTCGGCCAGACTCTGTCCTCCCCAAGAAGGGAGAACGTGTTCTCTCCGAGTTCGAGCGCACCGAGCTGGGCCTCCACTCGGTAGTGGAGTGGGTTCTCATGTCTGCTGAGGTCTCGTAGCCTCTGGTTATAGCGGTTGTCGCTCTCTCCATTTCGTTGCTCTGGATGGGGTCTCCCGATCCAGCCGACCAGTAACCTTCTGTTCCAGAGCTCCCGAGCTCGGTCAATATCTCTCGGATTTCCATTATCTGCTGTCCAGATGATTCCGCTTCGTCCCTCAACCTCGACTCTCCACTCGGTGGTAATCGGAAGGGGTTGTTGGTCTGGAATTCTTGTCGTCTCCCTACACAGGAGTGAAGGACCGGCCTCGCGGTCACTGTTGGGGGAAAGAATGCTGGCCTCTGTGGAGCCAGAGGAGATGCTTGCGGTGCTGGGGGAGAGTCGTCCTCTTGGACTAGGGTTCGTAACCTGTAGACTCCTTCCCTCGGTCTCTGGTAGGGTCCTGCTCTCCCTGAGAGTGGGTTCCTCGTTGGGTTCGATTGGGTTGATGTAGTAGTCAGTGATATCCTCCTCTCCAGTGAGGGAGGGAGTTCTAGTTCGGGTATGAATGGAGTGCCAAGTTCTGGAAGGTCCAGCGATGGGGCTTCCGGACTCAGTGGGTTGGTTGGGTTGTCTGGGAAGTCGCCGGGGGTCGAGGTTGGGCGGGAGGTCGTTAATCCTAACATCCCCTGCAATCTCTGCCTCGGGGTAGGTCGGCGATGGGAGGAGGGGTCCGAAGGGTACATTGAAGGGTGGGTTGTAATGGTAGGGTGGTTGGCGGGGGTAATGTATTGGCTGTCTTCTTCACAAGCAGGCGTTAGAACACCATGCTCTGATTTGGACGCCAAAGAATGTGAGGATGATGATGACTGTTGCAAGAAGTAAGGTGGCTATTACTAGCACGATGATCAAGGCTTTAAGTTCAAGAGTCGAGATGTCGGGAGTGATGTTCATGGGTTCCGATGGTGGCTAGCACTTCAAGGGAATGTAGGGAAGCTTCGAGCTAATTGTTAGGGCTGGCCTCAGGTAAACCAAACTTGAGTAAACTGCCTGACTATGCCAGGTTGCACCTGAGTCAAGTAGAGTCTCAGTTGTGTTTGGTTGTGACACTGAGTACTGGCTCAACAACTAGTACGTTGCGAGAGAATCGAGAGAAGAATGAGATTGTAAACTTTAGCTCAAAGCTGAGTATTACAGCTGAGAGCGTGCTACTTATATACTAAATGGTAGTCCTAATAATAGCTATTGACAATGGTGATGGTGAAGATTTATAGAAGTTGATGTGACCGTTGCCCATGTGATGCATATAGTGCCAATGTGAAGGTTCTGAAAGGTAAAAAGTAAATAAATCATAACAAGCTCACTGTTGCAATACAGCTACCGAGGGTTTTGTGGACATCAGCTGCGTTCCACGTACTACTTGCATTTTCTCAATGCATGGCTTCACTGGAGGACTTCCAGACCTTTTCCGAGGAAACTATAATCATGAGGAATATCGGATGGAGGATCTGACGCTGAGAGTTGCCACATTGGATTCAGAAGAGGTACAGTAAACATTATAGTATACTGACAATTATCATCAACTTACCGGAGCTGCCGTACTCGGCAAATGTGACACCATCACTATTGCATTCATTGCTAGACCACTCCTCCCAACCGGCACTGTTGATCAAATCTCCGAGCGAACAGGATGTGTAAACGACCCTACGTGACTTTGGTTAGCTCAGCACATAAGGTCAAAGTACCAGGAGAATATCGAGCATATGCTGCCCATTGGATGTCCGATGTACACTTAGGCGGGTCGCAATTTCACTCTCAACTCTCATGCTTTCATGAACAGTGCAGCGGGAACATGCGCAGGATCCGTTTTTCTTCTCTCTAATGCTCTATGACAGACCGCTGCGCGTCAGCTTCAACAGCAGGCTGGCCAATGGACAAGTCAGCAAGGACTGGCGACCCCGACCGAGACCTATCATTATCTTTTGCCACCGCATTGTCGTTATCTTATTGTATTAATGACAATGCAATGAAATCTATTTTGCTAATTGATACATTAATGTCTGGTCCTGATACACCTTTGTCAAGATATCCACCCCCTCTAGTGTACCACACAAGATATCCTCTAGCCAACGTTCAACCTCCTGCATCCCCTCCCAGATCTTCTGTACCTCTGCAAGATCATTACCCACACCTGCCACATTGAGAATCCTATCTTCAAATATTGTGATGTCTTTGATAAGTTCTCCAATCTTCATCAACTCTTGACAAAGTTCATCGTCGTCTCCGCGAGGTACCATGTGAGTTACCGTTTCCATGAAGTTGAAGTATAATCTCTCTGCGTATGCATGAGGAGAATGTTCGACTAGAGCGAGAAAGCCATCATTCTTGCGTAGGGCTCGATCGAGTAGGCGCAAGGTTAGAGATTTAATGCTATGAAGGATATGTCAACAATTTCCATTGTAATAGAGAACATTACATACATTGTTTTGGGCTGCAAAATATTTTGATGCGTCGAGACAGCAGAAACTTGCAAAGGTCTAGAACAGATTATCAATAAGGGTTTGTTGGTCATTGACAGGTACGCACGGATGTGCTACCCGATATTTCCGTTGGCAGCATTTATTGATTTTTCTTTTATGCCTAAGAAACATTCAGTAAAGTTTGGATAGCTCGACACAGCGTACCTAGTGTAGGATCTCACACTGCTTTCAGCATGTGCTTGACGCTGCTCTTCCTGAGTTTGGTATTTTCGAGGACGCCCCACGGATGCAGGCATCGAGGTTACTGATCAAGGTGCGTGGTTTTGATCAAAGGCGGCATCAAAATTAGGCTTCGTCTGACGGAAATTCTAGGACTCAATTTGAGAGGGAAAAGTGGGTGATATTGAAAGATACCAGTGTTGTCAGTCTCTCTGAAAGGTTTTCCAGACTGATAAGGGTGAATTGACCCTAAGAAACAGTAAACTTTTGTTCGGCTTCAATGACAATGACATCAGTGACTGACCAGGCCAGAAGAACCTGGACCGTGTGAGTTGTACTCGTCAGCCTGTACAGTAACCGGCCCTCAGCAGATCAATTTGATTGTGTTCATCACAGGAGAAAATGACAGAACCAAACCAAAACACTGGGTTTACAGCCGCAGTAAGCCATATCAGTCCCATATCAAACACCTACGTCCTCACCTCTTCCCTTCCCTTATCAGACAGGTTTTGGATGCGACGAGCTAGAGTATCTTGCGAAAAACATGGTCTACTTTCACTTCCTCAAAACTGGCGGCTTTGCAGCTCTCAGTGATGTATGGTTCGAGGCCATATGGGAACAGCATGTCCTGTACTGGCCACCGCAGGATCGTAGTGATAATGGGTTGATGGACCATCGTCAGGTGCGCAAAGAAGTTTTTTTCTTTAAGTTTGTTCTGACTTTCTATTCTACAGCATGTCTGGTATGCTCTTCAATGGCTCTTCAACACTCTAGACCCAGATGCCCGCAATCAAGCTATCGCTGCTGTGGAGCCTAAGGTTCATCCACCTGGTGCACCCGATTTCCGACGGTCGACGTGTCAACCCACCAAGACACACTTGCCACGAATCAACCTCTTCAAAAGACCTACTGCCGAGGAGATCACAAAGTCGAAGGCAGTCGAAGCTTGCAAGTGTGCAGTTCAAGCACATCTCCACCGGTGGAAGGATTCTGAAGAGTGTCACACAAGACGCCTAGCTCGTAGCACGCACATTCGCACATGTTACAGGCTTCACCGGCAGACCTAGATATTGCATATAGACATGGTATTAATTCAATCTGATTTACTTCAGTTCTAGACATTGCGAGACCGTTCATATGATATGAGCTAGATAACGAGCTACAATGGCAGGCCACTCTTAAGGAACTCACAGTATTTTCTTCCTATATATCCTGGCTAATATCCATACACTATACCAGCACCTTCTACACATCTGCCTCAGCATCTTCCCAGCTTGTCACAGGCCGTCGATGGCTGTCCTTCGCAATCCCAAGGCAAAACTCAAACAGTGCCGTATTGGGTGGAACAGTCACTCCATTGAGCTGTATGCTGACCCAACTGATACTGCCCCAGCTCACCTCCATCATCATCACCATTCTTGGTTGTTTGCAGGACCATCGATGCGTAGTTCCTCTGTCAAGCATGGCTTTGTCTGTCTTCCGGTATCTCCCCAGAAATGAAAACGGAGGGCCACTGGAGATTTCAATGATCTCCCTGAACTCCTACCTGGATCCGACAACTTCGAGGACCAGGATGACACGGCTCCCTATGACAAATATCATTTAGATCCTGAAGCATACACCTTGGCCATGGCTGGTGACATTGAAGATATTGCAACAGCCCCTCGACAGTGTATTTGCACGGTGAGAACATTCACTATAATCTCGACATCAAATTACAGTATCTAATTTGCTACTAGTACAACCCTCTCCTAACGTTCAGTGTGCACGTGGACGAATACATCGTAGAAAGTTTGAGAAGGGAGGGTTGCGGGGATGCTCTCTCACAGAATCACTGCGCAGTGCCTGGCTGTGAGGATACAGATTGCCCCTTCCGCTGTATCACCTGCAGAGATGGAAGGTTGTTTTGCCGCATCTGTATCGTTTCATTACATGCAGCATGTCCGACCCATGTGATCCAGGTATGTATGCCATTGTCTTTTGATATATCAGCCATTAATAGATTTGGCAGCATTGGAACAGTAATTACTTTGATAAAGTTCCCCTTCGTGAGCTTGGGCTGCAGTATCAAGTAGGGCATCTCACTGGAGAAGTATGCCCGCATCCACGAGCAGCATTTGGTAATTGTTTTACCATCATCAACACCAATGGCATCCATGATGTCGCCCTCGATTTCTGTAGCTGCATGTGGAGACATTTGTTTGCCCTGCAGCTCCATGGATCATGGCTTTTCCCGGCCACAGATACGGAGCCATGTACTGCCATCACAACTGCTGCTTTAGAACAGTTTCAAATGCTTACTTTCATGGGAAAGATATCAGCGTACGAGTATTACCATTCCCTTGTTCACTTAACCAATAATACAGGTATCATGGCTCCCTCTGTAAGAATACAATCCCTCTATACATGGATCTGACTAACCAATTATCTAGGATAATTTTGATGCTTTCATCCACGTAGTATGCAAATGGTCTTTCATTCGACTTCTGAAAAGGGCAGGCATTGGTAATGAGCTGGGTGGATGGAAGGCTGCCAAGCCAGGATCATGTGCCGTAGAGTGCCTGGCATGTCCATGTCCTGGGGTTAATATACCAGAACATGTAGATCCTGATGGGTATGTGCCTTCCCTTGGCCTCGAGACCATCAACTAATATCAATTTAGCTCCAACACATGGGAAGATACCCTTTACGTTGGGATGGATGCAAATTTCCGGCTGGAAAGGTTCAATGTTTCGAGCGAAGACAAGGATCCAGGCCTCAGCAAGGGACTCGCATATTTTGCGGACACCGAAATGTTTTGCAAGCATCTGAAGGACTTCGATAACCAAATCATTCAACCTCTGAGCTCATGTAGCAACCATGAAGCGGCCAAAGGTGACAAGAGAAGTCGCATCCGAACACGAGATCTGGCAGCTAGTGGAGTAGGCGACATGGTGTGTACACATCATGAATTGAAGCTTCCCTTATGTACAGTGGATCTACATGTTGGTGAGATGTGAGCTCATCCTCCCTGTACCATGTTATGCTATGTTCTCAAATATATTCTTATAGTCAAGTTGAAATGGATTTCGGCTACCTAACCACCGTCAGACATTTCGATGGTGTCCCATGGATCGTAACATCTTACGATATTGCGTGTCAATGGTCCATTAATCTTGAAGAGAGGATCAACATTTATGGCGATGTCATGCGACCAAAAATACCCAAGAAGGTTTATCTGGTTCCCAAGTTTCATCTGCCGGGCCATATCAAGGATTGCCAGGAGAAGTATTGTATGAGTTTCCACATACATGTCAGCGAGAATGATGGAGAAGTGCCGGAACACAGTTGGGCAATTTCTAACGGTGTTGCTGCCTCAACGAGAGAGATGGGTCCTGGCCATCGACGTGAAAAACTGGATCAACATTTTGGAGATTTCAATTGGCAGAAAAATGTGTCGCAAGGTATGTACACTGTCGCTCATTTATATTTAGCAACAATTAGTAATGCTATCCTAGGTGACACCCTGCTTCGTAAAATTAAGGACGCCGTGCCCAAGGCTTCCGAGCATGAAGATCGGTTCAAATGCTTTACAGCATCTCTTCCTCAGAGTGATGTTGTGAAATGGACTGAAATGGTGGAGGCTTGGGAGGTTGATAGGAATAAGCCTAATCCGTTTGCTCGGACCGTCGCCAGTCAGTACTGATGTACAGCTGAGATATCATGAAACTGACAGCCTTCAGGTATGACAGAAGCTGCGATGCGTCTTCAATTAGCCCGGGAAGATGCCCAAGACGAGATCGCTGGGCTCGATGGAGATGCTTTACATACAACATCACCGAAGGGTATGATCTCTCAAGGCATCCAGCTAGAATCATCTCAGTACGTGTTCAAAATGATATTATGATTCACAAATCTTATTAAGAGTTCTATAGGCGGAGAATCTCTCGTCTAAACAAGGAGCTTGGAGCTCATTCCATGGATCTTCAGCGAGCACAAGTCCTCAAAAAGTCTAACCGACTTCATCGCAGCATCAAATCATGGTTTGTGGTCCAAGAAACACACATACCAACCGTTCGAACAATAAGAATCTGAGATAATCAAGGCAAAGGCCCATCATTTCCTGCTTATTCGCTTCCTCTCTACCTTCCATCTTCGATCCTACCGGCTCATCCCTGCGATAAGAGTATGGTTTGTGCTGAATCAAGATTACGCATCGCTCAGGGGTATGATCTACTGCATACTATTCGTAGCCAGCTGCTATCTTTGTCCAAAGCTTACAAAGATGGCGATACCAATGTTCTAATGCAAAAGGAAAGGCTTAAATGTCACAAGACGACCCGGGATCTCAATGCACGAATCACTCAGGCGAAGCAATACTACCATGATATCATAAAACAGTTAACAGTACTGTCAACAGAGCTTGGGGAGTGGGGCTGGCAAGTGCAATTACGTGTTTTGGAGGATTCAGATGTGCACAGAATAGCCAATGAGGAAATAGGTATTTCCGAGGGTAATCGAACGATGTCCTGGATTTGGTATTCCTCACATGTAGGAGACGTGCCTGAAGGTGTCCAAGAATGTATGTCAAACTTCTTTATTGCATAATTTGGTATTCCTTATCCGTGTTTACAGGTTTGCGAATTGAGTGGTGCAAGACTCGCGCCCGAGCGCATCGATGGCGTGAGGAATGCAAGCTACTGAAGGTCGAAATGGAACGTGTGAAATGCACCCTCGAGCACGATACCAATCTGTGGCTGTCGCGTGCCAAAAGCTGTGCGGAAGGAGCGGCTCTCATCAATGCCGGTGAGGGTGCAGGTGCGTACGCGAAACATCAAGCCGCAATACGAAAATCGATGCGACTATCTTTTGAGGAGAAATGGCGCTTTGTAGGACAATGGCTGGAGCTGGGTGAGATGGATGAGGCAAGCAACGAAGATGTTTTCACAACGGAATAATTTGTATGTTTGAATAAAATATCATTGTCATTGTCGTACTATCAATCACATTCTCGTACTATAAATATAAGGAATCAGTGTAGGTGACAGATCGAGATATAAAACCAGGACAGCTGTAACCAGTTATAAATCACTGGTAAGGATCAGCTGATTCCTAAATACCCCTGGCGCGATCTGAAAAGGCCTGGCGCGATCGAATGCACACTTTGGGACCATGGCGGCAACTGTCGGTCTGGACGAGCAGAGCTCATCGTCATCGGCAACGAGCAACGGTATTTTGATTGGGGGCCCCTTTTTCGACCCGTTTTGGACGCGACTGGAGCTGATATATCATTCAGTGACTGCAGGAATAGGCGTTTGATGTATCATGGTTAACGGTAACTGATACACTCTGATATATCAGCCTGTAGGGTAGTGGTGATGGACCACCCTAACTTGAAATTACAGTGCCAACAGGTGCCAACTGTTAGCAAGCATAGAATAAACACCGGATTGTAATTCTTACTACTCATTGTCTACATGCGTGATGAGCGCACTGAGTAACGGCATACAACATCGTCCCTGAAAGGACAGCGTATTCCGCCGCCGCCGCACGGAGCAGTTTTCAATCCAAAAAAGGTTGTTTTAGCAGGCCAGTCCCTCGCAGGCTTGAATGTTGTGATCAGATCAGGAGCCGGGCAGTTGGATTGTATCAATGAGAGGTGTGATGCGGTTTCGCGGGTCCTCCTTCAGTTCAGCCGAAGAGGAAGTGAATAATTCCCAGTTGAAGAATCATCAGATATTAAACGTCCCACAGTCTTGAGGACGACCTTGCAATCACCAGAGCTTCAGAGATGCGAGTAGCATCTATTCGCCACATCCGAGTCTGTTTGAAAGCAAGCCATCGATGGAGGTATACTTATGGAAACCATCCGTGATCGTGGTGTATTATGTGCTCATCTTCGTAGAACACACCACGCGTATATGGCTTAGGATTCGACTGCCGCGAAGAAGCTCAATTGGTTGGATACCATGCTCGAAGCGTATATTCTCAAGACGCGATGAAGGGCTGGACACTAAACCGCTCTCTTTCCTTTCTGAATCTTCCGGTATACCCAATATGCTGCTTCTAGGTGCCTCTGCGTGAGTTGTGGCTTCATCTAGCGATGGTATCTGGAAACGTCATACAACGATAACGATTACATCGGTTGGCAGAATCGAGCCAGACGTCGCGCCAACGCATCGGACTTTGAGTATAGTTGTCAAGACGACTTTAATGTCAAATTAAAGGATGGTACCAGAAAACACCAGAAGATTGATCTAAGCGGTGAGGATCCGTGATATCGACTAGGGGTGAAACAACGAATTGAGGATCACAAAAGCAGAAATAAACGATGAGATGGAATTCTACTAGCTACAGTAAATATGACAGTGCGAAGATATATGCTAAAGATAATGAAAGATATGATAAAAAAGCACTCGACTTTTCGAGGTTGCTTTCAAAATGCACGAAAATATGAACAAACTTTCGCGACGGGCGTTGAAAGTGCATATACAACTTTTGCGGGGGAAAACAGAGCGATCTTGAAATCTTGAGTTGGGTGGACAGTTTCACACACGAAATCTTGAACTCTTGAACCGAAGACTCAAAAACAGATCAACGCTCTCATCGAAGAGGTACTATCTGCACCTCATTCTTGTCATCAGGCGGACCGCATTGGATCTTCAGAACAAGTATACCATCTTCATATCTTGCGTCGATATCTTCCGGCTAGGACATCGTAAGTCACGGGTGTCTTACAGAAGGGAACCGGAGCATAGACGAGGTAGAAGAAGGAAGGGTAGGGGCGTACTTTGCAGTGGGGGGAAACGGTAATGGATCTCTTGCATTGACCGTACTTGCCCTCAATCCAATGTATGTCACTCCCTGGTCCGAAATCACGCGATGTCACTGCTCCTGGAAAGGGAGCGTGTCGAGTAGCGCATACGGTTACCTGTCTGGAGTGGTTATAAAAGCACGTCCAGAGACGTATGGATATATCTTCGCGCTTAACACCGGGAAGCTCAAAATAGGCGGTAAGTATTGTAGTTTCGGGATCGTAGCGCCAGTCGTTTCGGATTACGAGTGCTCGTGACGCTGGCGAAAGCAAGAGAGAGGTACGCTCGCGACTGCCAACCGAAGCGGGAGAACTATCACCGTGTAAGCCACTTTGGAATATATGCGTTATTAAACACAACAGGCTCACGAGCGAGGAGGCGCTGTAGGAACCCTAACTGGGGGTAATATTGGCGGAACAAATCTAATGATAGGACCCTGGTTTTCACTAGGACCTGCCGCACTGCCCGGTCGGGCATAAGGGTGAACCCTGTGCTCCCGTGATCGAGGGGGGGTCCGACGGAGATGTTGAGGTCCACTTGTAGATGGCTCCGACGAACTAGCAAGGGCGTAAGAATCGTCTAGTATATACTACGTCATCGACGGCTGACCTTGCCTGTGGCGCTGGAGGAATTTGAATCGTATTATTATCCATGGGCGAGGTCTGGCTAGCACCAGTCAAATGCTCCGGCTGCACATTTTGCGTGTATATCGGCATCAGCGTTGGGGTTAACGGCGATAACTGGCCTGTAAAAACTGGCTCAGATTGTTGGGCTTGAGATTGATGTTCAATAACCTCCCAGGAAGGAAAGGCTTCACGCGGCGTTGAAGGGTTCGAATACTGTTCTGAATATTGCCCATGGTAAGGATACGACATGAGTGTAAGAGACAAGAAATTTTGATGCCACGCGGCCTTTTATACCCACGGAATCAATTTGAGTCATTGTGCGCCACTTCCGGAAATAGTATGAGCACGTGGTCGCGTCCGGCCATTGATTACGTAGCACGCCGGAGTGCCGTCGATTAAGTTCGATCTTCCATGATCACTGCCTCTTGATATTTCGTCTTTTACGCAAGTTCGAGACGCACAGGTCAATTCTGAAAAATCCCCCACTTAACCTAAAAAACAGAAATTGTGGCAAGGCTGTGGTCCGGGATCCCATACTTTGACCTAACGTGGCGGTACCGCCAACACCGGGGAGATTCAGACTCTCCCGTCGTGGGCCTTTTTGCTCTACGATGCCGGTCCTGCGCTATATACAGTTCCAACTCCAGGTCCAGTGATAAAAGCCTGCCGTATGCGTCTTTGATGGAAGAAAATATGACTAGTGTCGACCATTGGAGCTCTGAATCCGTGTACCTCTAAGAACTATCGATCGACACGCAGGCAGATTATAGCCAGGTAAAAATTTGGTAAACTAATTGGATCCTGCATGTGCTGCAATAGTCATAGCATCCTCTGCATGCGGATCGAGCACTGGACGCTCTATGGAGGTGAAACGCTGTCACGGTAGAGCTGGCGAAGCTCTTCGCTTCAGGACCGATACCTCTGGTCAGGAACATGGAGATGAACAACTTTGGTACTATAGAACCGGAAAGGAAGCTGAAACCTGTGTATTTTCACCCGCAATTGCGCTCGGATCATGTTTACAGCCCGTTCAGATATGGTTCAAGCTGGGACATCACTGAACGTTGATCTGTACTGTTTGAGCTTGCCATAAGGTAGTCTCTCATTCTATACTAGTTCTGGTACCAGACTTATCTAAGTTCTCAGTGGCTTCAAGTGTTTCAGGAGATAATTGATCGCAATGCGGCCAAACCATCTGAGGGGGAAGACCGCTCCGAAGCAATGTAACAAACAAATTCGCACGACATTCGCTACGTTAAGCGTCCAGACCATAGCTCCAAACCGAATTTTGGTAGCACACGAAACATTATGCGGTCAGATGTGGCAAATATTATTTGTGCGATCTCGCCATGAATCATACGCGTGACTGTCAATAATTATAGGCTTTCCTCTCACTTCGTTGGCCCCGGGTTCCAAGGTCCATTGCTAATAAACCAAGTCGATATTCGTACCTGCAGCGGAGCATGGACTCTTCATAGTGCGGGATCTCGAATGCATTCCGTGTGCCTGGACGTTTCACATCTGGGGTCAAGGGTACAACGAAGCTCCACAACATTCCCTGTACGGCCTGGTAAGACCTTCATTCCTGCCCCTTCAAAGCTATAAAAGCCCATGATCCGTCTGCACTTATATCTCAAGGTCACCTTCGTTTTACTTTCTGTCATGAAGCTCGCTGCTGTTTTTGCCTTAGCCCTTGCTGTTGTCGGAGTCCATGCCTCACCTACCGGCAAACGGTTACTTTGCGCAGAAGCTTCTCGGTTTGGAGATGTTCAAGTAGTTCCCACCAATTTGCAACCTGGCACTGTGAGTTGATCTATTCGTGACATGACCCGATAGCTCAAGCTTTACCCATGCCTCAGGATTTCACGATAAATGTCAATTTGGAATGTGCTGTAGAATACTTCGGCATAATTCCGCGGTACACCGATTTTTACATTGAGGTTCCTGAACCGTACAACAATGGGTACGAGCCTGCGATCCTGCTTGCCCGTCGGGACTTCACTTTACCTGCGCCACCTCTGTCTCCGACTTTCAACTTCACTGCACAGGTACGTGAAATGACTTGCATATTGAGATAATCCATTCATTTTTTGACCCAGTTGCCGCATTACCCTTACACTGAGGGTGCTGCATATACGATCTTCCTTAGTACGACTTACCCTATCAGCGGAACGGACGGCAGTGAGGTCTTGATACAGGGTGGAGTCTACACAGGCATCAACGTCACTTCGACTTAATGATTGTTTCCATGTAGTACTATAGCATGGATCGATTTGCAATAGACTTTTGAAGTTTGCATTTTCTCTGCAGATCACGGGATGGACGGACCGTAAGGACCGTACATCTGTCAGGTGGTCGCATGGCAACTACAGCATTTTTTCCACCTTGCTAATGACCATCTTCGTTGAAGAGGCGCATGTGTCAAGCAATGAGCACCCTGAGCACAATGTAGCGACCCGAGGAGCTTCACTCAAGAACTCATGGCTGCGGAACCGTCCTTTTTACGGGCTTACCAGCTGTCATGGGAAAAGGTCAGGGAAGGAAAGTGTGGGTTGCCATGTAAAAGGCAAGTTCAGCGGACACCAGGGCCGATCCGGCTCATACGCAGGCTTAAGGAAGGGGGGAGGAGAGGCATTGCATGACGATTTAAGGTAGATGGTGGTCCCGTCCCCCACGAAAAATACTACGATACTAAATATTTTTTCTTGCTCCAAGATATTCGCGAAGTCACGCAAACCTAAGTTTTCCACAAACGTACGTGCAAAAAATTTCGTCTTGACTGAAGTCGTGTCTTGTATGAAGAACCGCAGTTCCCCATCGTGAACGTATCAGCGCTAAAGTTCTTTGCCGGTGCTAGAAATTCTGCTCACAAGCGCCTATGTATCAGGGTCTTGAATTTCTTGAATGCTAGAATCACTCAGTACGGCCAACCGTACTACAAGAGGAGTACGTTGTATTTATCTCAAACGTCATGGGAACTTCTAACGAACGTTGTAGGCTGTTATAATACAAAAGAGTCCCGGAAATGAAATGCAAACGTAATTGTATCGGACCAGAAAGTTAATGCCGACAGTTCGACCCATACTTGGCGAAGACGCTGATACCCGTCCTAATCTCCTGCGCTGCATAAATAACGACCAATTCATCAATGGAAGACGCCGGAATCCTTTGGGGCTTTGCCAATCCCAGTCCTGGCATTGATCTCGTTTTTATTGGAGAATTACTTGGTACCTCAAAGTTCATCCTTTTCTTGGCCGTCACGGTCGGCCTCACGACATTCATTTCTATTAGGTCTAGGTGCTACCACGCGCTATTTTGGAACGCCGGGTGATTGTTTACGTTGATGCATGTGTTGTAGAATCAGTCACGCTTTGCCTTCTTACCCCACCAGAGATCCTGGGAAGAATGCATCATCAGCGCCCCTTCTCTCGCCACGATGCCCGTTGGATGGTGCTATGATTCTGTCTCCACCGACGGCTGCAGACGTCCCCCGGGGGTATGCCCACTACGCCACGACATAACGAAATGTAGTTGCGAGCTTATCCTTGACGCTTGTAACTATGAAGCGCACGTTCACGGCCGAAGACACCAGCAAATCCTCGCGGGCACGCAACGCCCCGTATCTAAGCGGGGAAAGGCTGGTCCTGTGTTGAAAAGGTGCCCCCACTGTCGGCCAATTAGAGATTTTCGGGAGGATGAGCTCGAAGCTCATGTCGCGACCCATTCGGTGCAAGAGCAGCTGGTGGCGGTTCTTGAGGACGCTCAGAGAAACAAGAACGGGATTGAAGTGTCTGACCTGGAAGGCCTTGATTTCGGAATCGTCAATGAAGATGAGCAACAGCCTGTGGTAGTCGAGATGCTGGTACAAAGAACTGGCGGAGACGACTCTAACGTACCAATCTCATTATCGAAAATTAGGATGCTATCGTCGCAGAGGCAGGACGAGCATGGTACGAAGTGAGTCGTTTGCACATTTTCCCGGGAGTTCACTCTCTGTTTGCCGTCGTCTTTCAATATGCTGAATATGATAGGCTTCGCTCCTTGTCTATATAATTGAAGATTGATACTAATGATGTACCCGTTACTAGGTTCTCCGTAGCTATAACGCCCGCTTCGAACTTCATACGCTGCGGTCGTCCTCACAGAATCCTTGTTACGTTCCATCCATCTTATGCAGGGCGCTTTGATGACACCCTAGAGCTAGTGTTTATCAATATTGTCAACCGTCGCCGGTTTGTCATTCAGAGAAAAATCAGCGCTACTGTCGGTAGCCGTGCTGATCACGAGTACCTCGCTCCTAAAGCTCCTTATACTCCGCGGAAGCGACGAAACATCAAGTTAGACGGTCCCGTCAAACGCAGCCTTCGTCCTCCCACTTGGACCCCTACGAAGTGGATTTCCAAGCTTCCACAATTCGATGTTCCTCAGCACTTAGTTCAGGCTGTATATACTGAAAAGGGGTATTTGAAGAGATCGGCTAGGCGAGATGTCAAGAGATTTATGCCTTCGTCATTAAACATCGAGACGTATGCGCAGCATTTCCAGACCATGCTTTATTTAGAAGAAGAACAGAAAAAGTTGTTTTAGTTTGGTTTGGCCTGACGCCGTGCTTATTTCATCTCATAGGCAGGATCTGGATGCATATTCATTGTGGGACGTTGAGATAAAAGCCGACCCCCCTAGATACAGGTGAGTGTCTGTGACGATCGTCGAGGACCCGCGCCAATCCACTTTGCTTAGACTCCAAGTCAAAGGACTTTCTGAAGGCCGTCCTTCTGTCCTTGTTGGAGATTTCATTCTCGTTTGTCCTGTTGGCCAACCCGATAAGATTTGGTTCGAAGGGCGCGTTCACAATGTTGCCATGTCGCACGTCAAACTTGCCTTCAGCGATAAATTCAATACCTATCGTGGAAACAAGTTTGATGTACGATTTGTTCTAAACCGCCTTCCCCATCGCCGTGCGCACCAAGCCCTGGTCAACAAGAATGACCCCCCTCGGTTACTGTTCCCAGGTCCTGAGCACCTGAAAGAAGCGCGACCAGTTTCCCCAGCCGATTTCAAGGCATCGATCCTCTTGAATCGCAGTCTTGAAGATAATCCGGAGCAGCTAGAGACAGTAGCCGCCATTCTACACCAACCGAGAGGAAGCGTGCCATTTATCGTTTTCGGACCGTAAGTATTGACCCTCATTGATACATATAGCCTGACCCTAATAGTTGTTGCAGTCCAGGAACAGGAAAGACGGTGACCATCGTAGAATCTATGAGGCAACTTCTCCAGAGTCATCCCGAGGCCCACATCCTAGCATGTGCACCCAGCAACAAGGCTGCAGACCTCATCGCGCAGAGACTAATGCACCTTGGTCCTACGGACGTATTTCGCCTGAACTCTTTGTCCCGCAAATACGGTGACCTTCCCACAACTCTTCGCAAGTTCTCTCTTGTCAATGGAAACATGACTTTTGCTATGCCGGTTCGTGAAGATGTGCTCAAACACCGTGTCGTGGTTTGCACGTGTGTGTCCGCTGGTGCTCTTGCAGGCCTGGGCATAAAGCCTGGTCATTTTGGATGGATATTTATCGATGAGGCGGGCCAGGCCACAGAACCAGATACTATGATCCCTATTAAGGGACTGACAGACAATCAAACAAACGTGATCTTAGCAGGTGATTCAAAACAGCTAGGTCCCACTGTCCACTCAAGGCTAGCGATGGATCTGGGGCTCAGGGAGAGCTATTTGGTTAGGTTGATGGAACGACCATGTTATAACCTGTCGCCATGGAATGACGATGGAAGCGGTGGGGGACGGGGCGTTACGTACAGACTTTCTTTCGCTTCGTATCCATATTTCTCATCGTTTGCTATACTTCAGGATCATGGAACTCCTCAAAAATTTCAGATCTCATCCAGCCATTTTAGCCTTCTCGAATGCACACTTCTATGGAAACCGGCTGCAGGCATGTGGTGATCCTATACTGACAAGAAGCTTGGAAGACTGGGAGGAGCTTCCGACGAGGAAGTTCCCAATCATATTTCATGCCGTTGTTGGTCGAGATCAAAGAGAGGAGTCTTCGCCGTCGTACTTCAACATCAGTGAAGCTACAATCGTAAAGAACTATTGTTTAAAGCTTGTTGCAAAGAAGGGTACACGTAATGCATCTTTCTCCCAACAATGTCAAGTAACCGCGCTGATAGGAGGCCCTAGGCGCTGACCATATTGCTGTTATTACACCATATCATGCACAGAAAACGAAGATCTTAGACCTCTTCTACCGAGATTCAAAGTTAGAGGACATCAGCGTCGGGAGTGTGGAGGAGTTCCAAGGACAAGTATTCTTAACCATTTTGGTTTCTCTTGGAGGGACTGACTTCTTCTGTCTGTATAGGAACGTCGAATAATTATTATATCCACCGTGCGCAGCCATTCTGGCTTCGTTGCTTCAGACATTCAACGGTCTCTCGGCTTTGTTGCAAGTCCACATCGGTTCAATGGTGCGTCTCCCAGTTCTGGCTCGTTATTTCTGTCCGTTATGACACTGTCCATAGTCGCTGTGACTCGTGCTCAAGCCCTTCTCATCATTGTTGGCAACGCTGATGTTCTGGCGCTGGATCCTGTATGGCGAACATTCATGAACTACGTCCATAACATGGGCGGCTGGTGCGGACACCGGATTTCATGGGACCCCATGGCCAGCGTAGATGATTATGTCGAAGAAGTAAAGACTCGGGCTGCTGGTGAGGCCGAAGAGACTATTATGAGGCTGAAGTCGCTTGTAGTAGGCGTGAGCGAAGGGGGAGGTTTCATTCCTCCCTTCGCTGATAGCGACGACGACGAAATTGATGGAGGATTAGGCGACGGATTAGTTATACAAGAGTAGACTGAGCGATATGTATACGACAATCAATTCCCGTTAGTTCGCTATCCGGCCCTGCAGAACAAGACAAGCATAGATTAGAAATTATCACTATCTTTGAAGATAGCATTGGTCCGTTCAAACATGCATGTTATATCACTCACTTCGTTCCGTCTTTTGTATGCAGTAGTGCTTCAAAGCTCACACAATCTTTGTCGGACGACAGGAATGGAACAAGTCTCTTGAAGTGTATTGGCTCTTTCCGGTGCTTATTTCAGGCAGAGATTTTCCTCTGTGGTCAGCTTATTAGCGCCCATCGTGACCACCAAGGCGAGCATACATCTAGAATGGTATCGCAATGGAATGTATTGCTACAGGGTCGTCAATGGTTTAAGAGGAAGAAACAGCCAATCAAAACAGCTTCTTTAGATCACAGATACTTATCGTACAGGTATAGTGTGCGCCTTCGTCGTCCTGTAGAACTTTATCAAGCAAATCCTTCATTTTGATCCCCGTCATTAGATACTTAGTCGGGGACAGCCGTTGCGACCTGGGTCGAACTGGACTCCGGCCAGACTATTTGGCGACGAAATACTGCCCCAAAAACCAGAGAATGGAAATCCTAGTTCGTGTTGTGTATACAAGGACCTGATGGGAGCGAACAGGACTTACAACAGAAAACCCAGACCCAAAGCCAAGCCCGCAAGTATGGTGTTTCCTTTCCCATAACCCAGGTGCTGGTATCTGAAGTTGGAGCTCAGATAGCGAAAGAAGTAAGAAAGATCATGGTCACTGACAAGCTAGGAGAGCACAACGGAAAAATGACTGCAACAACTGAGCGAAGTATAAAGACCCCTTCGAGAGCTGTATAGCAGGTTAAGTCGACGTAGGCAGATTCAGCACCTTTACACGCAGTTACTTACCTGGAGTAGTACGAACTGTGTACGTGCACATGATGTACTTTTGCATTATATGCCAGTTCACCGTGATTCCTATTCTATTTGTAGACAAGAATCAAGTTGCCGCTGCTTGGGACTGCCAGGGTTCCTCACCCAGTAATGACAAATCCCTGTGTATGGCGCCGTAAGCTCTGGCAAATCCGGCAAGCAATGATACTCACGATGTCTGTAACGACCCAGTATACTCCCATTGACACGGACCGTCCTGGAAATGAAATGTACCCGCGACGTCTAAATTACTAGGCCTTTGTTGTCGACACACCTGCAATAAATAATCCGATAGCCACGAACAGAGTGGCGGGTAGCATGAACACTTCCCGAAGCTTGTGAGCAACGGCAATGCGTATTTTAGGATACTCACGAATTCGAAACTCGGGACAATCATCTTTCCCGTAGTGAGCACTAAGACGACGATATAAGTTGTCCTGGATCGCATTAGCGATGTGCACTCCGCCATATAGGCCTATCCCAAAGGCGATGTAATGTAATCCTGCAACTCCAATACTCTCGTGATATACGCCAACAAATATTCCCGGAATTGATGTCAGTATCACTGTGAAAATATCAGAGATATGTCCTAAAAAGCAGGACTGTGGAAAGTATAATATATCAGCCCTGGGACATGGCGACACCAAGAAGAGTTAGAAAAGTACTCGGATGAAGCACTATTGCCCTACCGTATCTAAAGATTATCGACAAACACGATCAGCACATGATGGTCGGGACGAGGAGATAGGCCTTACATATAAGCAAGATATATCCCTACTAATTGGATGATAGGTTCGGTCATAAGTAGGCAGACGGGATAGAGTAGTAGAATTTTGTAGACGGAATCACTGGTAAGGCAGAGGTCAGAAATGATCTCGCGTGTTAACCATCATATACTTGAGTGGGTTCTGTTGGTCGCTCGTAACATATTTAATATTATTTTCTATACGAGCTGCATTTTGCAGCCTCCTCGCTTTTCGGGCCAGTACAGTAGGCGCAAAGGCTAGCAGAGAAACTTGAGAGTGACAAATGTCTCTTATATACCGTGCTTACTCTCTCTGAGCCAAAAGAAGTGGCCGACTTGGATGAGCATGGAAGCAATCGATGTCGTCCAGAACTGAGGAAAGGTTATGACTGAAAAGAAATCCCAGAGACAAGTATGATGCTCACAATCCATTTCCACGTCGTCTTCATGGTGATCCATGCTCCAGCTATGGGTCCAATGATTGGACCCAAAAGAGTTGCCAAGGTATATAGATGCTTTGGGCTATTAAGGTCCTTGCCGCTCCAGCAACTGTTGATAACTCCCCCGCTGAGCTGTATGTTGCCTTGATCAGGTGTAGCTGGCACATTGTGATATCTCCTACGCACTGACAACGACGCGCTTCCACCGACGCCAGCCAGGAGACGAAACAAGAGCATCTGGAATGGATTTTTTGAAAAAGCGCAGACAAGATTGAAGACTGAAATTCCGTCAGTATTTGCTTAGATCTGCTCATGGACCAAGAGTACTGATGTAGAACATATTGCCCAGTTGAACCACCCCGGAATGGCCGCAAACACAGTAGATCGCATTATAATAAGAAATAAGGAAAGCTGGGGGGGGTTATCAATACTTCCGACTAAGTAATAGATTGGTATTCCTTACCGTGTGCCAAGATGAATGTCGAAGTTAGCATAGGTTCAAAAATGGGCGTGGTGGATCCAAGATCTATCGCTATATTTCTGGCAGCTGGAGCCATCATGGTCGACGAGATGTGCGACAACATGGCATTTGCGGTTATAAGTCCAGTCACGATCCATTTTTGAGTGTGGCTCCAACTACACAAACGAATTGGGGTGAAAACGCTCAGAAAAGGGACGCTAGATCATAGGGCTCACTTTTTTGGATTCTCTGGGTCGTCGTCGCGTTCCCAGAATACGACGACTGTCTTCTCTTCTGTGGATGTCATGGTGCTGTTGACGCAACGCGGTTATTCGAGTCACCAAGAAGCGAGCAGCCATGATGGTCCGGTATTTATAGGGAAGAATCTGGCTAGGCCTTTGATGTTGATGAATGAAGTTGTGTGTGTGCCTAGACTTATATCACAGGCCCTTGACGCTGCTCTATATATAGCTCCGTCGTGGGAGGTTCCAACCCTTTAGTAGTATGTTTATATCGCTGTACTGCAACTTTTGCACAAGGACAGCTTTAGTCGATGGTGTATGATCCGTACGAGTGGTAAAGGTGTACCGAGGTCAAAATACTTGACGTGCTAGTAACAAAGCATCAGGATTTTGGCCAACTTTATGCGCAAATTGGGGCACGAGTGCGTGGAAGATGGCTGCAGGGTTGGATAAGTGTTCCGACGTGTGGGATACGGAAGGCATTTTGATAGGCAAACCGAAGCTAAAAAACCGCTATGCCACAATATACTGTCAGTGATGGAAAGGCTTTGAGCATGGTATACAGCGACTGCTACGGAGGGTGAGAGACGTAATGAAAATGGATCAGAGGCACGAAACGTACTACCACTAGAAATGATAGTATGGACTCACGAAAAAGTAGAGAGTCCTTCGTATGTCTGAAGTAATGAACTCCTCATTCTTTCGAACGATAAGAGTATTCAGTGCTCGTATATCGGTCAATGAACAATGGCAGGTGTGATTTGAATTACCTGTGCCTCAAACTTTTCAATGCTCCTCCTGCGCATATCTTACAACGTTTCATCTCAATGAAATAGGTCCAGAATTTTCGACCTCCGGGCTACTTTATCCACGAGGATACAGGTCACGCCGCAGATTCGGGAACTGGCAAAGAACACCAATCAGGTAGATCATCCCAGTGTTAACCAAGGCATCGCCCTGCATTCGATGCATCGGGTACATCAAAATTTAGCATGCAACAGGTGTTGCAGTCGTGTTTTTATCTGTAGTCAGTTTTTAAACTAAGTTTCGTCGGAAGGGTGACAATAATGAAGCCAGTTCGACGAATGTACCAGTTGAATCGGTTGCAGAAGTTGATGTCAGCGACAGACTTTTCTTTTCAAATTAGCTCTAGGAAGAATATGCATTCAGAGTTATTGGTAACACAGATCCCATCAGTTAAATAAGATGGTAGAGATACCTTGACGCCTATAAGCTTTGCACGACAATGCTGGTATCCGGGCAGACGTACCGCGCCACCCTCCAACAGATTTCGCGCCATAGCTTCCAGCTTTTGCTCCTCGAGCTGAAGAATTCCTGCCAGATCCATACACAAATGGCCTCAAAATCCTCCCCATTGTGTGACGACCACAAAATGCTGTGTCTCCAGAAACTCAGATCGTTGACTTGATTGGACACACCGGTATTATTTTCTCTCCATCTGACAGCTACTACTAGTACTGAAGCAGCGAAAAATCCTTAAAACTGTTGTCGGGTTTCGGCTGAGCGCTGGTTGATTCTTGTACGAAATTCGACATCAAGAACAAGGTTGAAGATTGATTTGTTCGAGCCGGCTTCTCCATCCGGATGTATACGGATGAGTCAGATCGGCGACCCGTTTTCTTGGTTTCGTTCACCCACCTAGAACGAGCCTGGAGAAGTTGTAGCACTGACAAGCTGTTCCGTTGTACCACACGGGGCACAGTAATCATATAGATGCCTGGGTGAAAGGCGGCTCCGTTGTCCGGAGGCAGCCTCACTGAGAGGACTCACGAAGGAACACAAACGAACAGGAACGAGGTATATATTAGGGAAACAGACGAAGCGTATGTATGTGTGAATATGGGCGTGGGTGAGAAGGAAAAGGGAAGAAGGAAAAAGCTACTACGTACTACGTATATATATATACATCGGAGCGTGACCAGAGATCGTCCCGAGCTGTCCGATCCGGGCCCGCGGGACTATATGAGTGCAGGCTCGTGCGCTTGACTGTAAGCCATGCTTACACTGGGATGTAGATTTCTTGTTCTTATTCCCAGCTGGACAACATGAGATTATTGTGCGTAAGGTGTCAGTGAGTTGTTCTACTGATGCAAAACTAACTCTGGTGCTAAGACGGCTGTGGAACAGTCCGGATCTATATAGTTCGACATTTTTGAAGACTATTCACTCTAATTAGACTCAAGACTCTGTTCTTCAGGCACATTCACATCGAGACCTG
This sequence comes from Armillaria novae-zelandiae, assembly GCA_030435655.1. Lineage (NCBI taxonomy): Eukaryota > Fungi > Basidiomycota > Agaricomycetes > Agaricales > Physalacriaceae > Armillaria > Armillaria novae-zelandiae. The sequence continues at coordinate 50,738 of JAUEPR010000183.1, forward strand.
CAACGTGGGCGACACCAAAATAGACTTTTAAAGACCAACGACGTCACCGCGTCGCGTCATTGCCTGTCAAGATTTTTAGTATATAATAGAGTCAAGATATCCAGCGTTGGTTTCTCCCACTTCCTACCATCATGACGAACAGCAGCGAGAAGAATCACACCATGGTGAGTTCAATTCTTTTCACGAACAACGCCTTTAACCGATGCGTCTTCACAGATACAAGCCTTCGAGTGGTACTCTGAAGGAAATGGCGTTCACTGGAAGAAAATCGCGGATGTATCGCCAGAGTTGGGCGAGATGGGGATTACCGCCATGTGGTTGCCTCGTACGTTGTCGAAGATGCGCTCACCATTTCACACTGACATTGGTGCTAGCTCCTACAAAGGCGGCCGGCCAGGAGTCAGTTGGCTATGACGTTTACGATCTGTATGACCTCGGCGAGTTTGATCAAAAAGGCGGGGTAAGGACTAAATACGGTACAAAAGAGGAGTTTTTGCGCGCCATCAAGAAGGCCAAGCAACACGGAATTGTAACCTACATAGACGCGGTGTTGAACCACAAGTGCGTGCCCGTTTCTCCTTTTAAACTTCTCACGACTAATTGATGCGCAGATTTGGAGCAGAGAGAACGGAAGAATTTGGTGCTATCGAGGTCGATACGAACGACAGAAACAAGGAGATCTCTGATATTTATGACATCGAGGTGCGTCATTCTGGTTTAGTTTTAGCTGTTTTCTGACCACAGCTATAGGGCTGGACCGCCTTCGATTTCCCTGGGAGAGGCGGCAAGGTAGGGCGCATTGCGCCGTCTGATACAACGCGTTTACGCATTTTTTTTCCAGCACAGCAAATTCAAGTGGAACTTCAACCACTTTACCGGGGTGGATTATGACGATAAGAACGGTAAATCGGCGATCTTTCGCATTCACGGGGATGGTAAGAACTGGGCCCAAGGCGTAGACGACGAGAACCGCAATTACGACTATTTGAGTAAGTTTTCTAATACCATAGCTTTGATGTCAGCGAACTTACCATCATGTAGTGGGCGCAGATATCGATCACAGCCACCCGGATGCACGGAAAGATGTTATCAATTGGGGAAAATGGGTTATCAAGGAAACCGGTGCTGTTGGATTCAGATTTGATGCTGTTAAGGTAGCCTTTCAGTCACATCTTTGGAACCACTGGAGCTCATTTCATGATCGTAGCACATCGACAGCCAGTTCATTGCTGATTTTGTCAAAATTGTACGCGAGGACACTAATGACCCTCAACTGTTTGCCGTTGGCGAGTACTGGAAGGATGACTTGAGCGACTTGGAGGACTATCTCAGCGCACTCGGGACGCAGGTTTGTTATTCATATCTTGCTTATTACGATAAAATTCATGCCGTAATTAGTATAGCGTATTCGACACGCCGTTACACTACAACTTCAAGGAAGCCGGAGACAGAGCCGAAGAGTATGATATGCGGGCCATTTGGGACTCCACGATTGTCCAAAAGAGGCCGATTGATGCGGTGACCCTCGTTGATAATCATGAGTGCGTTTCGTTATCCTTATATATTTATCTTCTGATGGCTTTCTAGTACTGTGAGCGGTGTAGTAACGATATGCTTGATGCTTTTTTGTTGAGTGATCCGGGTTCTATAGCAAGTCGGCCAAGCACTAGAGAGCTGGGTTTCTCCGGTGTTTAAGCCCTTAGCATACGCTTTGATCCTGTTGCGACCATCCGGGTACCCGTAAGTTCTCGCTATTATTACTACCTTTGATTAGTCTTTTCATTGATGTAGATGCGTCTTTTGGGGCGACCTGTACGGCACGGAAGGAGATAATCCTCAGGAACCGGTATCTCAGCTTGATGTTATGATCCGTGCACGCAAGCTGTTTGCATACGGCGAGCTGAGGGATTATTGGGACCATATGAACTGTGTGGGGTGGGTGAGGATGGGCGAGAAGGATAAAGGAAACGACGGCTGTGCCGTAGTTTTGTGTAATGGATCGGGTGAAGGGTCTGTGATTCTTTCACGAACGTGATATATATAGATATTTAACTAACTGATCTCCAGATCAAAGCGTATGGAAGTCGGCAAGGTGAGTTACATCATTTCAGTTGTTACGGTCGTTACTTACTGAATATTGGTAGGAACATGCTGGTGAAAAATGGAAAGACTTGCTAGGGTGGTATCAAGGTGAAGTTATCATTGGAGATGATGGTTGGGCAGAGTTCAAGTGTTCCGCTCGAAGTGTTAGCATCTGGGTGAAGGAAGGAGCAAAGGGGAGATGAAGTGGAACCGGAGATTCGCATGTATCAGAAGATGATAGCATTAGAACGGGACACCAGGATGCCTTGCCGGTACCTACTGGAAGTAGAGAGACTGAAAAAAAAGATAAAACTTCATACAATTGATGCATGCTAAGCGCTAAAGTTCCATCATGTTAGCGGAAGATCAGAATAGTACATCAATCATCATTATCCCACTAGCTTGCTTGCAACTCCGTGCGAGGCCGTGCGTGTGTTGAGAAATCGAGTTCCATCTCCATCGACACCCATAACATACACAGTTGTAAAAGTAATTGACTAGACCATTCATCTCCTCAAGCGCCGGTGGCAGCAATGCGCGAATCAGCATCAGCCGGAGTCGTGCAAGTAATAGACTGAAGGGAAAGTTAGGATGAGAACCATCAAAACGAAAGGAGACGAGACATACAGTTCCGGCCGAGTTCACCAGGGGAAGGGCAAAGCACTGAGTACCACCACCGCATTGAGTGATCGTGAACTGACCCCCGACACATTGCGCGAAGCCCCCGTTGACGCAGGCTTCGTCTCCGTCGGTACAAGGAGATGACGCTGTCAGGCTAGCGAACTGCGTGTTGAGAGCCTTGGCATCTTCGCCATTCTGTTTCTGGAAACCGGTGGCAGAGGTGCCAGTCGAGGTTGAGGCGACTGCTGAGGATGAAGGCGAACTGCCCACTGCGTCGCCGGCTCCTGCATTGTTGGCATCGGAAGCAGTGGAGGAGCTGACGACGGGGGAGGCAGAGGAGGAGGCAGAGCCGGAAGAGGAGCCGGAGGAGGAGGTGCCTGAACTTGTGGATCCGCTAGATCTATATTTCAGGTCAGCTAGATTATTAATAGCGGCCGTCGATTAACGTACCCGACACCGGGATTCTGAACGAGAGTGTTCAGCTGGACGCCGTCGGGAACCGGACCGTCGGGTTTGGCGGGGCACGAGCCAGGGGGAGTGACAGCGCTCAATCCAAGAGGGACGTTTCCGGTCTGGTCTCCACTAAACTTGGTAAAGTCGGATCCGGCGAACTCGCAGTGGAACAATCCGTTAAGTTCAGAGTTCTTTGGCGCAGTTTGGCAGTAGGGCACTTGCAAGCTGTCGGGCTAAAAACTGTATTAGGAAAGGTAATGATAGAATTTATAAAAAGAACCCACAGCATTGCGAGGCTGTTGAACAAACAGTTGGGTCAACCTGATCATGTCGGCATCGTTGTTGAGTTGTTTGGCAAGGTCGATCATCTGGTCAGCTGCGTTTTGCTGGTCGCAGTTTCCTCCGGCAGCCAAGAGACTCGTAAAAGCTGTTTGGGAAAGGGGGTTGCATTGGCCCGCGCCACCCGCGGAGAGCTGAAAGTATCAGTGAGGTGAGATGACACCGCGAGAAAGAAAGAGAACTCACGCATGCTTGTTCCCAATCATGTGTGGCATCTGCAATGGTCTGGGCGATCCGCTTTTGAAGGGGAAGCGCTGAAGAGAGTGCGATCGACGCAGAGAGAACGAAGAGGGAGGTGTAGTGGACCATTGTGGACTTGAAGAAGAATTGGGAAGAGATTGAACGTTTGAAAGAAAGTCTGGAGCGCCGGGCTCAAAGAAGGTGTAGAAGGGTAGGAATGGAGGGAAGGGAACCTGTTGTACTTGAATGAAAAACAAGAGGGGGTTTATATAGGCCCAACGGAAGTAGATCCTAAATCTGGCTACACAATGGTCCGGAAAGGGGTGGTGACCTAAGGAATGAGTTCCACATGATTGTATACTCGGAATCACGGTTGGGAGGTTACTTGTAACATTGACAGTAACCAGTTTTCATTGTACTGGGTGTGTCTCCAATGTCCATGTCATCAATGGATGGTGTTGGCCTCCAAGACGATTGCAGTTACCGATAATCATAGGACGGATCATCTTTTGAAGCATGAAAAAAGTGATACCTCCCACCGAGAATGCAGACCGTAGAGTGATGGGTTCATGATATTGTATCTCAGTTGGTTGTACGAACCTCAGTGATTGATGTATATGTGTGCCCATTGCCAGGCATGAAACACCACATTGTGCGCAATACTCCACAGCTGGAAGTCATGTTCACCGAACTCCCCTCCGGAAGGAAACAAAGAACAATGACAAGATGACAAGAGTTGCCTCCATTCATCGCTGATTGTGATGACCAGCGAACATGGTCCATCTTGTTGGTGTTTGTCTCCAATTAGAACAAAAGGAACCTCCGAAGCTTCGAAGTGAGTATTTATAGATGCGCATTGTAGGTGGAGCTGAAAATGTGGCAATCAAGGAACCGAGACCGACATTCGTGTGTCGTGTGGGGAACGAAGGAGTCTACCGCTTGGATCAGTAATGTTCATCCATAGATGGTAACTCGCCGATCGAGCTTACAAAATTCTTGGGAATATCGTACTTGCTTGACGACGCCAAGATTCATACAGCAGTTGGCGGCAATAAGTAGCGTACAATGTCACAGAGAGCACGATACAAAGTTATCGGTGTCCGTTTCTTCGTAGTTGATGGTAGAAGTAATAGAACCAACGAATAACCAGGGAAGCTAAAAAAGGAGAAAGAAGTGTCAGTGTTTGGCTGCACGGTCACGTTAGGACCGTTGCCAAATAACGCCACATTCACACCTTTTCCTATTCCTCCATGGCGGAGGCTACATTCAAGGACATACCTGAATTATTCGAGGTTCGCGATACTTTTTGAGCACCTGCAATATAGCTCACAAGGTCCCCAGGTAGAATTAGGAGAATCTTTGACAGCAAGAACGGAAAGCCTTGGTGAGCAAGTCCACGCCAAACTAGATGAACATTGCTGACGACAGTGACAGCCACGTTCCGCGAACTAGGTCCTCCAGATTTGTGCCATGTCGTCAAGAGCAATGGAAAGAGCGCTCACCGAGACGTACGTGTCATGAGGTCTGCAGTGAACGTGTCTCATTTCCTTCCAGCTCGGGTCGTATCACTACGTTTCTGGCGTCGACGCCTCCTCATCTGCGTCGCTTGCAGCATATATCAACTCATTAACGTATGCGATTGAAGACAGCTCTGCCTGGTTCGCAAAAACTGCCGCCTGGAAGGTTAGAAATGGATGTTATTGGTGAGCGTCAACCAGTTTGTGACTGCGGACACAGCTCACAGCGCGTGTCATTTTTAGCTGCTTCAACGCCTTCTCACGCGTAGATATTCGTGTCGACGTCAAGATTCCTGGTGGTGTGAACGCGTATGTGATTGATCTAAGAGGGGAAAGGTGCGTTGACTGGGCAGTTTTCAAAAATTCGCAAAGCACTGACGTTGGACATTAGACATGAAGCGACTCCCGAAATATGGCAGGAAACCTATGTGTCGGCGTTGCTGCGGTCTATATTGTATTCGGATGATCCCACGTACTGGCTAGATGCCTACCGCAAACTAGACCCGATAACTTCATTGGAAGCCGAGATTAGGTTCCTTCAGGCGGCCGAGAGCTTGTTTATGAAAGGTACATGGACCTTGATCCTTTCATCTAACCAGCACTGATGATCAACCAGGCTGGCAAGTTGGATCCGATCCCGAAATACAGGTGGCGACCGTCGTTTCGAATCATTTGACGGCTGGGATCATGAAGTACTTTGGAGACAGCGGGCGTTTTCAGCAAGCTGCTAATTTGTTCGAGAAGATTTCTGCAAAGGAACCCGAGATTGCGTCTCTACTAGCACGGAGTTATATTGGCATGAGTACGTGTCCTTTTGAATACTGATGACCGCCTAATTGATGCGATTCTCTGCAGACGAAGAAACTAAGGCAGTCCAGATTATCGCAGCAGCGATGAAGGAGACTCCCCAGTCTTACACACTCCTTCATGTTCAATGCGATTTCCTGCGCTCGAAGGGTAAATTTGAATGGGCGCTAAAGCTTGCCCGCCAAGCCGTAAATTGCGCTCCCAGCGAATTCGTGACATGGGAAAAGTTGACGGAGCTTTATCTCGACCTTGGCCAATTCGAATCTGCCCTTCTGACCCTCAACTCTTGTCCAATGTTCACGTTTAACGGACGAGATGCCCACCGGAATCTGACCCCGTCTCGTGTACATCTACCCTTCCAACGACAGATTGGTGAAATCCTACCTGAACGGGCCAAAACTGATGACGATGAAGCCGATCCTGCTTTGCAACGTCTACCTTCCCCTGGACTTCGTGGGACTTGGGCGCGAGCGTACACACTCCTGACCCGACTGGTTTCGCAGATTGGTTGGGATGAACTGCTCAAAACAAGGAGCAGCGTGTTCGTTATGGAAGAGGAATACCGTATGCAGAAGGCCCAGGGGGACATTGCCCATTCTGCGAACGGCAGCTCGACGGCAATCCACGAAGATGGCAGTGTTCAACCGTCGGCAACAACCCTTGATAATGCATCAACGCGTGGGATGGTATCGCCCCATAGCCCCAGTCAGGACTCTATGAAGAAGAATGGATCATTAGAAGCAACCATCCCGACGATCCGGATTTCAACAGAGTCCGATCGAGATGCCAGAGAAGCGGAAAGGAAAGAGACCGAACTCAGCAACGAAGACGAGGAGAGTTCGCCAGTAGCTGTCAACGGGAATGGGACCCCGCACCATGTGTTGAAGGAAGCGCACGACCTGGAAAGGCCTGTCCAAGCGGCCGCAGGTGAAAGTGACAAGAAGGAGGAGGATACAGCGTCTCCCGGCTTACCTCCGGAGCCGTTCTCTTTCAGCAACAAGCGGCTGTGCGAACGGTGGCTAGATAATCTATTCATGGTGCTGTACGAGGTAAGTCTGCGACGGTACCCGGTTTACTGATGCGCCCTTATGACTTGCTGTAGGATTTGCGCGTTTGGACGATATTTAGAGCAGAAGTTGCTCATTTCAAGACGCAGCATGTCGCCTATCGAAAGACAGGATACGAATGGGAAATTTTAGGCGACCTTGGGATGCGTTTACACCACAAAGAAGAGGCCAAGGAAGCGTACCAGCGGTGTTTGGATGCTCCCCGGTATTCGCAGAAGCCTTGGGCCAAGTTGATGGAAATGTATGCGGAGGAGGGGGATATTCAGCGGTCAATACAGACGGCTATACGTGTGGCTGCATACCAGTATGCTGATTATACGGAGATGACAGTGAGTAACGTTTTCTTAATGTATTGGTTACATCAAGGGGTATTGATGTCCTGTGTGTTCCCAGTACCCCACGCAGATCGCCCGAAGCTTCTTCAAACTCGGCCAAATTCACGGGCACGCCAAGATTTCTAACACGCTAATAAGCATGGGGTTGCCTGATTCTATTTACAAAATTATGGATAGTTATCTGCAGTATGGTAAAACCTTCAAAGTAGAAGGATATGATTTCTGATTCCTTTTTTTATATTCCCTTGCGTGTCTTTACTCTCACATGTAATCTTCTGCTCTTTAAGCCCTCATGGATATATATTTCTCTCGGTTGGTTGACAGTGGAGGAAGAGTCTAGAAATAATCCTTCGGGCCTGGTTACCATCTTCGGAGGAAGTGTAGTATAGTGGACCCGGCACATTCGGTCCGAATGATCCCAAAAGGGGCGATTAGTCGACGTAAACAGTTTGCACAAAATCTTATATTGCTCGACCCTTACTTTGATTTCTTACCACCACCATGTCCCGTTCCCCGCCTATTCATCGTCTCTCCTCGTCGAGCTCAAAGGAGCAGCAGGACCTCATCAATGCGTTCGAAGCCGAGGAAGAAAGGCTCATTAACCTGCTCTCACGGAAACTCGAAAAGGTGCGTAGTCGTCGTTTTCAGTCCTGACGGACAGCTGATGAACTCGGTAGTTACGCGAGGAGAAGATTAACCTGGAGAATACCCTTGAGGCTGAATCCGAATCTCATGTGAACAGGCTGTCGAGGCAGCTCACCGCGGCGCTGCTGGGCCAACATGAGAACGGAGCGAGCTCGTCGACACCCGGAAGGGCGGCGTCCTTGAGTGATCCGAGCGCGGAAACGATGCTCGAGTCGCTGCGTCGTGAGAACGAACAACTGAGGAATCGCCTCGTTGATACTGAACGGGACTTTATCCGGGTCTCGAGGCTGAACGACATATACAGGGAGGAGCTAATTGAGCATAGGATGCGTGTGAGTTACCGATTTTCTCCCTGTGCCATCCCGTTTCTGAATTCCTGAATACTTATAGTTGGGCGTCCCCGTTGACAACCTAGTAGGACTACACTCACACTCTGCAGATCCGTTCTCTCAGCCAATACATCGCAAACCGTCGTACTCACCCTCCAACTCTGTTCTTCACGCCTCTACTCACCGCCCATCGACCCAAATTCCAATAGGCCGACCATCGTCTATTCGACGTGTCAACACGAATCCTTCTTCGGAACAGCTGCCTGAATACCAGTCTCCAGAGTCGCCCGAGTCTCCATATCCTCCTTCACCGTTGATGTCGACGAACAACGCTAGCGTGGTGAGTAATAACACGAACATGACCAGCCCCCCCACATCGCTGTCCGTGAATCCTACACCCACTTTTGCGACACCTTCAAGGGGGCTCACCTATCCTTCTGTTCCACCACCTTCCTTGTCATCATCATTTGGGTCTCCTGTAGTCGCTTACCATCGGGACCACTCGCTTTCACCTGTGGAGCCTCTGAGCCGGAGGAGCTCCAGCGCGCGAAGGGGAAGCTTTGATTGGCAGACGGGTCCCAGCAGAAGCCGCAGTCACAGCCGCCGGGCGAGTGTGGAGCGTGGGGCCCGAGTCGCTGAGACAGGAACCCTTGTTCCGCGGAGCAGAGCTGGTAGTCATAGTTTACCTGCAACAACGGAGGGTGACGAGATCTTTGCTGTTGAGCCATAATTAACATCGCCAGGCTTGGGAGTCGGATCGTCTTTGTCGTGATGGACAAGACACTCGTGTTCGTGCCGAACCGACTGATTCTTGCATCATCATCGATTCATCAGTCATGATTGTACATCTATTTCATTCGTTCTTCTGCAGAGACCTCAACGTCTCCCTTATTTATCTAATAGTGTACAATGATAATGCATACGATACCTTCTTCATTACATTCAATGTAGCTTATATCCATCATTTAGCAGTTATCATTAACACTGACCAATCTATAGGTCCCAGTATCACTTCATCTAAGGAATAGATCCTTGACATGCTTAGCACTCTCTTCTGAAGAGGAGACCATAATTTATATCACTTTGTTGATCACATTTGAAGATTGAACAAGGCACTACTACCTGAGCTTCCTGTTAAGAATCCAGGGGTAATGAATACTGGAGTAAAACCTGAATTATGAGCGGGGGTCGAGTCGGCAGATACCCGATTTCCATAACAACTTCCAGTGCTTTGGTTAGGTTCGGGTTCGGGTTCATGCAGTTTAGCTTGAATCTTCGAACCTGGTATATTTTGGTGTGAAGACATATGCACCTACCATACCTATGGCGGTAATAGCATACAAAAGTATGTCGGTAATAGCGTACAAAAAATCAAACAGGCACAAGTTGCCATAATCCGATCGCAAGAGTTTCTTGTGAGTGCGCAAGTTTACACTGCGTGGAGAATTCAATATTCTTGGCTGAAATATTAAAATTTATAACTGTATATTAATTTCATATATTACACAAAAATATTGAAATAATATTTTCAATATTTCTTCGATATACAGGATTATTGAAATATTATTAAGAATAATGTTTTGATATTTTGGCCAAGATTCTTGAAAAAATATACAGTCATAAATTTTAATATTTCAGCCAAGAATATTGAATTCTCCACGCAGTGTTATGTCCCCCTGCAAGTTAAGTGATTTTCTGCAGATATATATCCACCGAAATAAGTTACTGCCATATATATTTGAATAAAATCTGGCTAGCGAGTCTGGAGCGGGACAAAATGCTTCAGCGGCACGCCGGCATTATTCTGACACTTACTAGTCTTTCCTCTAATCCCTCTATTACTGTGGTGGACCATATTCCTTCAGCCTCTAATGTATCTGCCTTACCTATTTATCATCTCCGTTTCACGAGATGAATTCATGTTTATTGCCCTTCAATGTTTGATCTCCGGATTCGAGGTTAGTACTCAGTAGCTAGCTAGCCTCTCTGATTCCGACTTCGAAGGGATGCATGTCATTTGTGCCAATTGAGAAACGGCATCTTCCTCAATATCATCCAGACAGTGAAATCTGGATTCAAATGCTTTATGTGTTGTATCCTGCGAGGCCATGAGATTAAAGTTAGTAAGAGGCTATGGAATGAAAGTCTGATTTCTGGGGGACGAAGCTCCATAAATGGCCGGCAGAACGGCGTAAATTCCATATTCAAACATTACGGCCTATGTCTCCTTCCCAGACTATTACAAACAGCCAACTTGTATTTAAAAAAAACCTTAACTTGCGAGCGGATTTTAGCAAACTTGCGTACTTATAAGGCACTTGTGAGAGGATTGTGGCAACTTGTGCCTGTCCTATTTTTTGTACGCCATTACCGCCGTAGAAAAAATAGAATCAGCGCAAGATGGGATGATTCGGTCGCAAATTCGTCTTTATGGGCACAAGTTTGCGGGGATCTTCTCACAAGTTACTAATTTCTTTTCAACGTGAGTTGGCTGCCGACAATCATCTAGGAGAAGACTTAGGCCATCATATTTGAATGTGGCCTGTGGGCCGTTCACTAAGTTTTTGACCTCAGTTTGGTCTTCACACTGCCAGCAGGAGGGCCATGGGATGTATGACATAGAGTATTTGATTCGAGAGGTTATTTTAGATGTCAGACCCGGGACTCTCTGCCAGTTCCCAAATGGCACTGCGCACATCTTGACCTAACTACTTTGAAGCATCAACGATGGTTAGCTGCTAACTTTGACGTCGTTGAATCTGGAGATCAAACATTGAAGGGCAATAGATTTGGTTACATTGTATGACGTGAGACGGCAATGGGAAATAGGTAAGGCAGATGCATAAGAACCTGAAAGAATGCAGGTCACCACGGCAATAAAGGAGAGACCGAGCGCCGGAATATCATTTGTAGTCGGCCCGCCACTAAATTACCCCATCCCGCTCTAGAGTCTAGATTTCCTCCAGAGATTATTCGAGGCGTCTATGGTCGTGGGTGGTACCGGTATATGTATGTCCTCAACTTCCGAGATGGTAGGGGGGTACACAAATTTGTGTACTTGCAGAAGAACTTGCGACCGAATATTGACATCTTGCACTGATCCGATTATTTGTATGATATTACCGCCATACGCACCTATTGAAACTTCCACATTCAGATGTAGCTTGAGCTATATAATTAAATGTAAGGTATTAGGTAACGGGTTCGCGAACCAGACCGCGAGACACTACATGTACATATAACTTGACAGCAATGTAATCATTGGTGGGTGATCTGAACTTTGGTCATAGCCTCATAGGCAGAGGAGTTTTTGGCGCTTTGAGGGTTATTTCGGGAATCTCGGAGAACTTTGGTTTCACGCCTCATCTCGGTTAGTGACGAAGACATGCTTGCTTTTGCATTCACAAACCGCCAAGGGTTGTCAACCACTAATGAAGTGTACCAGCGGTTATTTTGCCTCGTCAATGACAAGTTTATACCTCTTTCACACCCTATTTATCAACGTAAAGGAAACTAAGGATAGATCACCGAACGTTAACTGAGATTCAGACGGGGGATTAGAGACCTTGACTTGACGTGAATAGATATGCATAAGTTAGAAAGAAATATCAACAAAAGTAGGTCGATGGTCACTCATGAGAAGCCCATCATCGCTCAGCGCAGAGTCTACCTTGTATGAATTCGCTGTCCTGCAACCCGATGAGTACGAGTCCCAACCAACGGAACGCGGGCCTCACCATCCTCCATTACTTCCCCCGAACACAAAATCAATCCTCGTCCACTTACTGCTATCTGACGGACTCGTCCATCCGCTATATGTCGCGTAGTTCTTCGACACCATCCGTCGGGGAGCCTGGCCTCGGAGATCCTCCATCACAAAATCTGAGAGCTTGTGGCAGATATCGTATTTGGCTGCCCAAGTCGCGTTCATCGCGAAAAGATCGTGCGAGCCTGTAATTATACCGTACGCCGCAGAATCGTCGCCGATAGAAGGGCTATTCATTGATTAATACCACGCTGACCCAGAACACCGACGATAGAATAAGTACCTGTTAAAATCGCCGGTGACAAATACCGGTCCATTAGACTGCACTGCTTCGTATTTAGCCCGTGTCAGGATCATCGAGGCACCCAACTGCCGTTGATCATCGGATATATCATCCAGATGAGTGTTGATCAGTGTAAAGGTCTTGCACCCGGTTGTGAATCGGGCAACGTTGGCGATACGATAACTCCCCGCGCCGGGGTACTTTGAAGGTTCCAATGGTGTGTTCCTGTGCACAACAATCATACATAATGTGTTGTATCAATCCACTGTCACGAAGGACTTACGATAGCCAGAAAGTGTCGTTCCATAGTAGTGTGACGTCAGTCCTGAGTACAAACAAAATGAGATACTGGAAGAAGAAATAGAGTATCGGGCACCCACGTCTTATAAAAGATAGCACTGAACTCCCCGGAAGCAATTCCGTCATCACGACCCACACCGACCTATTTTCGTTATCAGACACAAATAACAAGTTAACGTAAGAAAATGCGCACGTAGGACCATTCATCACCGAGCAACTCGACAAGATCGTTGACCTGCCGAACCAAAGCTTCTTGTATACCTGTACATACATATATGAACTAGTATTCCAACCCCTCCCAAAATAGAGCCACAAACTAAGAATGGAAGCTCCCTCGTTCAGAACGTGCTCCGCTATGCGAACTCTACGCGTACTCCAGGGTTGTTCAGCGCCGTTGGATATACTGAGGTCTGTAAAATTCTGCAGAGGATCGACGAGGGAATCTATAGATTCCTGCACGGTGATATCGTTTGACTGCGAATCGTATCGCATGTTCCAGGTGCCTATGCGGAGCGCAGATACCAAAGGAGAGGTGATCACAAGTAGATAAGCGGCAAGAGACAGCATCTTGTCACAAAAGAGCTCCAAATGAAAATGCTCTCAACATCGTACACGCTTTATATCCGCTCGATACAGATAGATGGGTAGGAAGGAACGTGAACAAAATGAGGGTGGACGCTGCTTCGAGGAAGTACATGTACAGCAAAGTACGGTGTAGATATCGGGCTGGCTTCTATCTCTTAGCAGCCTGCGGTCGTTCAGTGCACGTTCTTGCTGGTTACCGACAGGTGACCAGATAAGTGCAGCTTGGCTTGCAAACGGTTTTCCGCCCTGTTACCTGCTGTAGGCTTTTTCATGTGCGGCGCATGCGCTGGCACAGCTCCGTCGCACCACTTGCCGAAGAGAGGCGCGCTTTGGAAGCCATGTAGTGGGTATGAGGCGCGGTGTATCAAATGATCTCAAGGGGCCGGCTGCAGAATGACTGTTTCAACTCCGATTATTCTCCGTCCGTTATCGTCCCTCCCAGCGCAATGTGGTGATGTAAGGAAAACAACCTGGGCTATTTAGGGGTCACCAATGGTGCGTTAAGAGTTGGATTGAAAAGGCGATCGGCAGTGTGTCGCATATAAGTAAGTTGACGCTACACGATCGTTAAATTTTAAGAATCGAAGATCAACACTTGTACAGACCAAATGGTAGTCTTACCTACAATAGAACCACCTCTAACTTTCAGGAATTGTCTTCTTCAGCCAGTCTTTTAAATCACCGAGCTCTTTCGCGGTGGTAGAATGGCCGAGACCCTGATAGATGTTGTAAGCGACCCCATTGCTCTCGCTCGTCTCCGTATGCACCATGAACCCCAGCTGTTTAAGAACCGCAACAGACGACTGGGAACGATCCAACTTTATGATTCGGTCTTCCGCCCCGTGAGCAATAAAAATAGGAATAGACGTGGCATGCGGTGTTATATTCTGCTCACGATCAGTGATTCGGTAAAAATAAAAGCATCAAGATGAAACGTACCTTCCTCAACGATTCTTCGACGAGCATCCTTCCGCTCAGCATTACGATACCACCGAGCTTCTCCCCGATTGTCAAGGCCATAGACAAGGATAGACTAGCGCCCTGACTGAATCCACCAAAAAACGATCCGGGACGCGTCGATGCCACCGTGTATTTCCGTCTGCATCAGCTCAGAAAGAGATTCGATAGATTTCTTTATCCCCCGCTCGTCCTCCGGTACATTGGCTTGAAACGCAATAATGTCATACCTATAAAAAAACTTGTGAATATCCAACATTTGTATGTTTGGTGGTATTACCATGCAGGCATGACTGTCCCACCGTTAATTGTAACTGGACGAGCCGGGCTGCAGAGCTTTATTGAGTTCCGGAATATAAGGACTATTAGTCAAACTTACGCATGAGGGAGAATCCACCTGACATGGCTTAATGCGGGGTCGGAACCTACATATTGGGCTATAGGCATCATGCCATTACCCGAGTCACCCAATCCCTGTAGTAGTTAAACATGAAGCTCCGGGACTTGGAAGATGAGAATGAATTCACATGTATCAGGATCACAGTCGCCGTGTGCTTGGTCTTTGCAGGAATAGTCAAGAACCGCGGAGCTTCCGCCATTGTTGTGTGGATGGCGATACTTGTAGTTGACTCAGAGACCTATGTTTGCACTATTAGTCTCGTCAAAAAATGTAGTGAAAGAACTCACCAGTTGGACTGGCAGGATAAACCTGACGAAAAGAGCGAGAAAACACGCAAAGATGAAGCTATACAAGTAGAGTGATCGAAAAAAGGCGAGGAATGCTATCATAAACGCGTCAATGTGAAGAGCCTTTTTGTAAGTACCAGAGACAGGTTACACGATAAGGCTGACTGGAATGGATAAAGCCTTAGTCAGAAATTTTACTATTCTGGGTTAGAAATCCCACGCAACTGACAAGTGGTGTGCGCCGCGCGATGCGTCACACCTAAAGACGGCTTTCCTGCAGAGAAAAGGATTGTCAATAGAATACTAGTACCCATAGAGTGGGTATGCGATAACCAGAAAATTAAGATGAAGAGATACACGGAAAACAACAAGCGACTATTTAAGAGGAAAGTAATTGAGATCATTCACGAAAACATGACAGCTTAGAAGTTAGAACCGATATCTGGAAATGGCTGACCTTCATACATAGTATGTAACTACTCGCTCGTAACCTGACTTGGTCTAAACGGGGCATATTTTTATACACACTCTGAAATTCACGAGCCAGGCAAGAACTCGTATATGCTCATCAAAAGGAAATCGGGCTTCGCATTGCACGTTAATGGATAAAATAGTGGAAAGCATGAACAAAGTGCTCACCAGTAGGGCACGCATGACGATCCAAGTAATCGCGGTCCAGAGCACTTGGATACCCGCAACCCGGTTGTACCCTTATGCCGAGATAATCGCTCCAGCCATGGGGGCAGGTGCTAAAAAACTGGAAGGTTGAGAATCGAACAACAGGACCCTCTTACCCAGTGAGCTCGTCAATAGCAAAATCGTGTCCTGCATCGTTCCTTCGAACATAAGGGAGATAGGAGTCGATGAATTTGTTGCCCAATATCCATGTGGCGGCATGGCTGCTGTACTGGCGAGAAATGTCTGACGGACCTCCAGGTTTGAGGAGAAGAGTGAACGTAATACGCCACGCTGAAGGCCTTGAACATCCAGTGTGCACCAATCAGTGGAGAGGTGACAAAGGAAGACTGATATGTTTACAGAAGAAAGGGATAGTTTAAAAAAACTGCTTCGACATTTGTTCATGAACCGATTCAGAAGCGGTTCTCGACTTTCGGGGGGCAGGTCCAGGAGGTATCCGGGTGTCGTCAGGACTTCATGGTAGTGGAGTGAAGGAGAGATGAAAGTCAGCGCACCAGAGTATTGTATGAATCTGGAGGAACGAGGTTAGGCGATATAAATGGATTGAAATAACAGCATATACCCACATATTATAAGTTTCTGGGCTTCCTGAAACTTCTTGATACTACCTGCCAGTTACAGCAGCGCCCTGAGATCTTCATACGCATATTTGACGCATTGCACACTCGTATCCGATTCTGAGGCAGACGGTATTGCCATCAGTGCATTCAGCCCACATGAACACAGAGAGAAACACAGAATCCCGCTTTCTAAAAAACGCAGGCTCAGCAAGAACTTTCAAGCTACCTGAATCCTGCGGTCGAATCCTAGAGTGATGCTTCAGGCGGCCATCGTCGAGCAACAGGGGAACAGAGACGTCCGCCTGGCGAGAATAACTTGCGTAAACCAGACTTGACGATCTGTACAAAGAAAACATTGTTCAAATGATAGTAGAGAGCAGACAGGTACAATTCCAGTTATACTGAATGCACGAAAACCGATTCAACATTTTGGGAAGCAAGAAAGACGAGTACAGACACCCACCGATAGCAGTGATTGGTCCCTCAGCTTTTCGGACCGTCCATTGACAAATGTGAACTATACTGGGATGAGATTTATTGTAAGGAAAGGCATTATTGTCGTCAATAGAGGGCCGTTGCGATCGAGAGCAATACATGATATCGTGGATACATGGCGGTACAGAGGAAACCGCGCCTGTGTAACTCAGACACAAACCACCACTCGACGCAACCTCAAAATTTCCAATTTCTGCTGGCTACGGACAAACACGCTTCAGTTCCTACAAATACAAGTCCTATTTTTAATTTCCGACATGGGTCAATGGCTGTATCAAATCGCTAGTGCGGCAAGAGCAATACCCAACGCCCCCAACCACAATTCGTTGTAATAATTCCCTACAGCAGCATTGGAAGGTGAAGGGGAATCGCTGGTGGAGACAGCTGCACTCGAAGACGCGGCGGAGCGGCTGGGTGCTCGACGACTGGGAAAAGGGTGGTGGCAGGAGTCGAGAGGCTAGCGGTCGTTTCGGTGGATAAAGTCACGCTATCCGATGAGGAAGTCGCCGCTGTCGATGAAACTAGTACTGTGGTCTCCGTCGAGGATATGGATATCGGTATCGTAGCCGTCGTCGTCGGGATGGGGTTCAAGGTGGTCGAGCTGCATGGTGGTAAGTTCTCATTTATTGTGCCTGCTTCATTTGGCTTACGGAGTAGGCAGCCCAGACACTGTCGTCGACGTCGCATCATTGCTAGTCGTGATGGGCTCATGGTATACGTCTGGGCTGCGACTAGGGCAATGGAGACCAGCAATACGGGCGTCGATAACTTCATGATGGTCGACGGATGGCCAGCGGATTGGGGAAACCTGGCCTTGATGTATATCACCGGTCGTCGCTCATGTCGCTCCCACAATGGCACTTCTTACCTAGGCTATGTTCAGACGACTCCAGTTTCTCATGCATCTGCATGGTACGGCATATTGACTGCAAACCGACTCATCTTGCGACAACTAAACGCGGGACCGTCTGATCGTGTCATATAAGACTAGACAGGCCATCTGTGTTCTCTGGTCTTCAAGGGTCCAGTGGCTCGATATCGCCCAATGCCCTCAAAGGACGCATTCCACAAGAGTCAAGCAACGGAGATGTTTTTGGCTTGCCGACATGGTTGCTGACCTGACGGCTTTCTTTGAAAGTTTGAGAGCCCGGGGATTCCCAAACTTGTATCCGATGTAGTCTAAGGATTGGCGCCGAATCTTCGGGCGGAAGGAGTGTCGGTTTTAAACATCGGTAATCGCATTCGGCATACCTGTTCCGTCGTTAGGAGGGAGAGGCCAATAACTTTCGACTAAGCCGGTTTAGGGATCATCCCGTCACTGCCGGATTAGTCATGGAACTGAATCCGCGATCAAGGTGCCAATACATGCCAATTTTCCTCCAGGACATGACTCTTCGCTCATAGAACAAAGTATCCTGTGATAGAAACGGACAACCGTCGAAAATTCTACGGCTCACCAGGCTCCTTAAAACACCCTTTATCTAGCTTGAATGGAACAGTGAAGCCGATAGCAAGGTAAGTACGAACAGCATGCAACATTACTTAATCACGGACTCTGGTTAGTATCCTTCAAGTTTCATCCTCAGGAACGTCGACTAGAATGGCATATCCTTCCTCCAATCATAGATATTAGACACGAACGATACGGTCTTAGCTTGAAATTGGTATGTATAATGGGGAGGAGATAAGCCTGATCAATACAAGTGCATCATACCTTGATCATGCCTCCCACTACTGTCGGACCACCACCACATGGCACATCCATTTGCTTCGAATATGCTGGCATCATGATTCATGAACCTAGTGCAGACCTAGGCGAACACATTTATTTCTAGAGCATCCAGACATTGCGCAAAGTGTGGTCCGCCCTCGTCTCAAGGGACAGGATAGTGCATCATCTAGCAATGCAGCCCCCTTTTACTCAGCAGCACTTGTAGCACTACAATTAGCGACTCTTTTCCCACTTTTAGTGTGCTCTTCTTGGCTGACCTGAACGTGCGGATGGGGCGATAAGGCTCGGACCCTTCATTTCTATAGCTTAAAATTCCCAAGGGCATTCATCTTGAGAACAGCAAGACAATGAAGGACACCCTCGTTACTGGGTTTTTGTTCACACAATCTGATTTGAAGACGACCTTTTTCCCTGTCATACGTCCTCGCGCGCTTCTACTAGGTCTGGAATCCAACACTGACATGGTCATTAGATGCTCTTTGCAGCTACTTCATCATCGGGTCCGCCTGGGATCTATTCAGTTGCGAGAGCAAGTATTTGGGCCTACCTCCATCT
>JAUEPR010000184.1:0-68498 GCA_030435655.1 Armillaria novae-zelandiae
GAGTATTTCTCGTGTTTGAACTGAGCTGTGGAAAATGATCTTGCTCCTCTAGTCATTCAATGGCTCCTAACCAGATGGTTCATAGTTGAGGAATAGCCTTCCATAGTCCTCACGGATTACCCATGATGTTCTCGATCGTGTTCTCATTGTCGTCAAAAAGGCATACAGCAAAGAAGACATTCAGCGATTCATGCAAATAGGTGCGTACAACAGTATAGGCTGTCTTCTATGCATGGATTTATAACAAGAGCACAGGTGCCAAGAAGAGGATGTCGTCCTTATAGTGGACGCTGCAAGTCCTTGCATCCACGGCCATTCAAGCAAAGTGCAGTACTCGGTCAGTCTGATCTCACGTACTCAGATGCTGACCCGGAACTTGAAGCGAAAGGCGGATCAAGTGGGTGTAGAGGATTTGAGGTGGGCTTTTACATATTTTATGGATGAGAAGTGAATCGTTTATGGGTTGAAGAAATTCAGCAAGGCTCACCCGATACTTCGCCCAGTTACTGTCTCCCGGGATGATAATGAGGAAGGCAACTACATAGTAGTGGCACCCAGGGAAGATAGCAAGCTGGTGGTTGATTAATGATTATCGGCAAACCTTTAACATACCAGATATAATTATCAAGTGCAAACAAAGTGTCAATGTAATGTGGGATGCGGCTGTTGAGCCTGACAGTGCAAGTAGTCATTGAAACATATAGCTACGAGAAGTAAGAAGAAGAATATGCAGTGTGTAGTCTTTTAAATAAGAATATACCGACGTCTTTCAGTAATACGTAGGAGGTCCCGCCCAAATATTTCCACCACCGACACTTTCTCAAACCTTCCCCCTGGCAGGCTTCGTCCAACAACGCACACATTTGGAAGTGCATGGAATTCATCGGTCATAAGAGAAATGAGTGTGTAAGTGTCCTCAGGTATCAGGTGTGTGTGAGGAGCGGTGATCCCGAATCGCTTTATGCCACCATTGTGTTTAACAATAAACTCACCATGTCGATCACCCGCTTCCACAACAGCCAACCCCCGCATGAACCCGTCAACACACTGCTTGTTATACCAGTCTTCACCCCCTGTCTCATCCCGATGAACCCTTGCGTCGGTCCGATATGGAAGCAGAGGGTTTGTCATAGCCTGGTGCCACGACGGCCGCCATTTTGGGCCTCTATCTCCCGGCTCAGGACTCGACATGAACAACTGCGCCCGAGTAGTCGGATGCATCGAATCCACGAGTGCCGTCCATGCGTGCTCAAGAGATGCGCTCTCGGAGTATGCTGGGATCCACTTGGACCATGTCACAAATGCCAGTCCCGCAATCTTGTCCACTGGGTTCGTCGACACCCGAGTCCGCATCTCCGCCAGTACATCGGTCAAGTAATGTGTTTCCTCCAGCTGCTTGTGAAACTTGGTGAGCAGCTCAGTCGCATACTCTCCGTCCTTGCACTCGGCATGCAGCGGTCCATCCGGTGTGTCCCCGGCAATCACCCTCCTCGCTCCAACCTCCTGTAGCGTCCACGCACGTCTAAACCAGGATTGATCACTCTCCAGATCGCCCTCCTTCAGCGTCAAAGGCCGACCCAGCCCACTCAAGTAACACACCACATTCCGATTTTGATACACTGCTCCGATGGTGGGCACATCCAGCCTCCACTCCTCCACGCGCAAGCCCTCTCTCGGTCCGCCCTCCTGTCTCAAACAGAGAACGTCCAACCACGCGTACTCCAGTCCGAGATTGAGCATCTCGATGCGGATCAGGTTGAGATCAGCATCCTTTGGGATAGGAACGGGCCATTCATATCCGTTGATGGGCGTCCACACTGCGGTGCGATCCTTCTCCTCCACCCACGCATGCGATATCGGTGTGAGGAGGCAGTACTGTGACATGAGGCAGTATGGCACCACCCGATTGCTATACAGATCCCAGACACGTCGAGGTCGCAAACATGGATTGACGATCCGATTACCAACAAGTGCTTCTCGTCGCTTCTTCTGGTCCTCATCACTCCACCTCCAAAGCACATCTCTCACAGTGCTCCAGTCATCTCTGTACCATATTCGACGAAAGCAGCCATATGCCATCCCAAGATCGTACTCGTTTGTCATACACACTACAAGAAGGGAGGCGAGGAATGGGTTGTCCAGGCTGTATGACGTCGCGAATATGGCGTTGAGTTGGTCCAAGAGGCTCTGAATATCGAAGGTAGAGCAGGGAATGTCAGCAAGGCTGGATGGAATCACGGGCTCTGTACTCGTGTATAGGCGTTGTCGTGGAACGACGATCGACGATTCTTCTCGGCCCGTCTCAGTGAACGCAGAGATGGTAACCTTGGGATATTGACAACATGTTAGCAATTGCCCTCCTGCTTGCCTGCCAACTGACTTACCTCTACAGGTTCACGGGTTGCCCACTTTTCCTCTCTACTCTTCATCCCTGAACACTTCCCGAAGATCAGTTGAACCTGCGGGATCTTGTTATCCGAGTCGTTTATTGCCCACTCTGGAGTGATTCGTATAAGACTTTATATGGTATGCATGTTATTGTAATAAGTACTCGGAATGAAGGGGATGCCATACCTGATATCTCATAGCTCAGAAAACGAAAGAAGTACCACACGAAAAGCTGTTATCACTGCTCGAATCCGATGAACAGCCATCGTCCCTGCGATTCGGCATCAGTCAGGTGCTTTCAGCGCTTGTCTGCTCTCTCAATTTAAACTATCCTCAGAATTCGTCTCAAAAGTCCGCTCGGACTATCCCAGCATCTCCAACAAAAGAGACTAGACGTGATTGAACATGTCGTTCCATTTCAGTGACTGGAATTCCTCTATACAGAACGTACTTGAAATACGTGGCTCCATCCAAGACAAACCGAGGACGGCGGTCCCATTGTAAGCTATCTCGTATGCTATATTCTCTCTGGCTCTTCTCCGCATCTGCCGCGCACCTCCGAAGTCCTCGCAGGGATGAGGTAACTTGTACTGCATTGCAGAAGCTGTGTCTTGTTCTCGTGAAGGCAGATACATAGCTTCTCTCCTCGTGCTAAAAAACAGGGCCTGCAAAAACTCTCCTCGTCCGCCGAATTGTCAGAATAGTAGGCAGGGAAATCATCGTCGTCTCTCCCACTCCCCATAGCATCTAGGAGTAAGCAATGGATGGTTCCTGCCAGTGCGGGAGACTGGCAGTTTCCTTTATCACAGCCCAAACGTTTTCTATAGCACCGCTTGACGTGCAGACACATGGTTGATCCCCTGCACTCCTGGTAAAGCCAGGACCACGCAGCAATGACGACGTTCTCCCTACCCGGGCCGGCGAGAATGATGGAGAGGATATCTGGCTTTGCGTTTGTGATGAGCTCGGTAGTTGGCAGTGTCGAGTCGTAGTAATAAGCGGCAGGAAGAATGATGATGGGTACATCATATTCGGGCCCTGCACGTACGCTGTGTAAATCGCTGCGTGGGAGTATGAGGTCTGTGTGCTTCTCCAGGTCTGCTAGTTCCTCGGAGGGGTGTATCATACTGAGGTGTTGTATCACGTCCTGCTGCGCCAGGTTATTTGGTAGGTATGCGTAATAGGGATTCGAGGGTATGTTGGGATCCCTGCGCAGAAGAAGTAGCCTGCCAACAAGTATCACGTTCAAGTACCACAATTGGATCGGACTCGGAGCTTACTGCGAACGAGTGTACAAAGCGTGGAGAAAGTGGGTCAAGTCCTGGGTTGACTCATCCCCCAAATTTATCATCGTGTCTCCTTTTGCATCTGGTACAGCCAGTCCAGACATGTCACGAAAAAGTTCTGCATTCAACGATAGTACGCTGAGATAGACACGAAATCCGGTTCGCTGATCGCTGATGAGGACGATACTCCCGTCCTCGAACCCAGAAAGACGTGTCTTTTTCAAATAAAGACGTAGTAGGAGGTTCATCTGATGATGAAGTTTTCCGACGCTTTGCCTTTGCAGGACGTGAAGACGGATCATGCTGAGAGGACGTCATGTCGACGCGGAAGCGATGAAACGCACGGCGGTCGGTCCGAAAACAAAAGCATGGGATCAAGAGCTTTGAAAGTGCAAGTATTACAGTGTTACGAACGACATATAGATCGCAGCGTCACAGATACAGATACACGCTAGAAAATGATTATGCCGTGCGTTTGGACCATCTCCTTAATCGCCGGACTATCGAAGGAGCAACCTATGAGTTCTGATCCTGGGTGTACATTCCTGGACGACTCACATCGACGAACGGGCCTTTCAGGCGAAGCAGAACGGGATTCTGTTGGTTGGTAAAGTTCAGGCGAAGGAGAACGAGATTCTGTCAGTTGGTATCTTGAGTGACCGCTATAGCTAGATCAAAGCCAGTACATACCGTCCTCCGAACTTGAAACCACCCGATAGGCTGTACGCCTTCGTTTCGACGACGACGCTGCTTGATGTGAGTTGGGCACATATGCGTGTGTAGGGCCTAACTCGGGAGGACGTCGAGGCGTTATACCCTGAGTATCCGGGCTAGACGTTCTTCTTGGAGTGGATCCTCGGATGCCTTTGAGGGTAACATGAGAGTCAAGTGGTATGTCCCGTTAATGACTCGGACCACTTACTGAGTTCGTCCGACCCCGAATCATTGGCATTAGATATCGCAGATCTGATAACCCCGGGTGATTCCCGGTCGCGACTCGGAGGGGGTGATTCTTGTGAAGCAGCCTCTGTATTCAAACGGCTTTTATTAGGTCCGTACTCCCAACCAGAACGCAGTTGGTGGGCCTGAGCACCACACTGAGTGTTACTAGATCTCGTATACAATTTCGGCTTCGAACCAGCAGCTAGATCACTGAGATTGTCATTCTGAGATTCAGATGCGGAAGAGTAAGAAAAACGGGTAACGTGATACTGGCTATATTACACACCTCGGTGGCACTACTGACGTAGTCTTCATTCCCATTGCTCTCCTCGCCCCCTGATAAGAAATCTTTCATCTCCGAAGTAAGTGTTTTTTGTTTTCCTTTCCGGGGACCCCTTTTGCGGCGTCGGGATTTCGCAGGTTTATCCTCTTCTGCATCATCTAAATCTTCCGCTACAGCGTAGAAACGTATGTCAGCAAGAAAAGGTGCAGGAATATTCGTGCTTACAGTGGTACGAGGAGTCGACGCTTGAAAACTTGCGTTGACGGGATGAAGCTATAGGATGTTCTAGCGAAGTTGGGTAGCGGTGTTGATATGTAACATACCTTTATTGACAGAGTTCACTGCACGAAAAAAGTCAGTAAAGGAGGACTAGAAGCACAATGCAATTACCCTCAGAGGACCCAGGTCCTTTTCGGCGCTTGCGAGGAGTAGGTGATGGGGGCATTGGAACTGTTGACCTTGTCAGAAAAGAAGATGATGTATCTTGAAAATGGCATACCTGGCCCCGGACTACAACTGTTGTGACGCTTTTCGAGTCTATAGGTGGAACCTAAGCTCGCCATAGCATTTACAGGTATCGTGCGTGGCGGAGTCCACACGGATAACTCTGAATCGATACCGCCACTGATGCCAGATTCGACGTCGCTTGGTTGGGTGCTCTCCTGTGATACGTAAGACATAGCCAAGAAAGAGCTGACATATAGACCGTACTACCTCTGTACGGCTGCTTGCTTCAGAATCATCAGCAGTTTCACTGCTTTCTTGTTCTTGCTCCTGCTCCTCCTCAGCGTCGTCGTCATTTATAAAGGAGTTTATTTCGTATTCGTCGTCCTCTGCGAAAAGATCCAAATCGTCTTCATATTGAGTAGTGCTGAGCAATTCACCGATGTCCCTGTTCGCAGTGTAATGTCGTGGATTGTCAAGGAGATACCGAACTGCTGTAAAGTAGACTATATACTGGTGGTGTTTCAAGTCGGAGAGCACTGTCTCAGAGACACGAACACACCTTCTGGGTCAAGTCCGGTCTTGTTGTTGTCCATTCCATCCAAGGCTTATCCCGACACTGCTGGAGTCGCTTTCCCCGATGCTTTCTCGAAAAACCCGGAACGATGAATTCCGCATAGTGATCCTTCGCATACTCCATCAGACCTTCAAAGTAAGTGCCAATGGCGTCAAAAAGGCCCAATGAATCTGTGAACTGCAAATTAGCCAGTTAGAGAGGAGAATATTTAGGAAATCACGCACATCTTTGGTGTACCAGTTGCACTTGTTGACAACGTAATGCAGGTACCCAATGGGTGTCTCATTACTGGTCGATTTGGGTATTTTGTGAACTGGAATGGGACGGTAAAGCCTCCGCCTTGAGGTCCTTCATACCACGCGAAAGCCTCGGGATCATTGTCGATGTCCTCTTGGGGTATTACTACAGTCGTCGCGGTCCAGCATAGTGGACGGAGAAAAGAGGGATAACCCCGGTGGCTGTGCAAATGTCATTTTGCGTTTTTAGACCCGCAACCTGAGGCGAGCGGGGTTTCCGCCGGACCAATGACTTTGAGTGTATCCTGACTATCAGAACTCGGAGTCTCAGTATTACTGACGGATGGTTCCACGATCATATACATGCACCCACAATGGTCTACAATGGTGTTCTTGGCATCAGCCAAGCATCCGACACCGGATAAACATATGTAGCTCCGAATCAAATATTAAGCAGGCCCGGGCGAGTCGTATCAGTTGGCTGGATACGTAGGATTGCAGCTCACTTTGCACTAATCGATTCTTCCGCCCGAACGACGCGATCACGGTGTATTTCTCGAGCACCAAGGCTAGGTGGAAAGGGACGGGCAAAGCGAACCGTACCCAGCGATTCGTGTCGTGAGGGAGGGAATGTTTGGGGAGGAGAGTGACGAACAGTACTAGGGGTGACGGGAGTCTGGAGACGCGGAGGGCGCTAAACGCACGTTGCACACCAGCAAGTTTAGTATCTCGGGCTCACAAGTCATCAAAGACGTTATTATCATGACGTACAACGCTACACGGCAGTGTTCTTCTGTCTGGCTGGCTCTGAACTGGACATTGACGTCTACGGTCAGAGGAGTCTTAAATATTGTAATGATGCGCACTGCATTCAATGGCACTATGTGTCTGTCTGGCTGGCTCTGAGCCTAATAGGCGTGGATGTCTACAGTCAGAGGAGCTGAAATGTGCACGTAGCCACGTAGAGTGAGCCGAGAACCATGAAGAAAGTAAAAGATAGTAGAAAGTGATGAGTTTGAGACGGTAGACAGAATAAAAGACTGGTAAAGAAACGGATCGGTCGTCGGTCGATAGTGATATACTTCCTACTAAGAGGACCACGCTCAGAGAGCCTCAGACAGATTCAGCTTGCGGCTAAGAGGATCACCAACGGGTGCTTTCCGATTTCTTGTGCACTACGGCGGGAAACGAGGACTCGGAATGAGACGAAGGGATGTAAATAGGAACCAACGTCAATTTGGCGGTGCTATCGTGAGAACTCGGCGGCTCGCTGTTGGGACGGAGGAGAGATATTTCGATTCTACCAGCTATCACGGAGTATCATCGCAGTAGGTTTCTTGATGGTGCCCTACTTTGATTGCAGAGACAAGGGATAACGAGTGGGGTGCGATCAGTTGACGGAAATTTGCTGAAATTAAATGGAAGGGCGCATGAGGGTATGCATGAGGAAGCCTCAGCCTCAGGATAGGCCCAGAAAGCACCATACGGTTGCGATGAGGAGCTGACCAGGAAGACGCTATGTGACAATTCAGGCATTATAGCAGGGGAATAGAATGTTGTTTTTGCAGCTCGAGCTTGAATAAAATGATGCTGTATCCATTTCCGTCCGTTATCTCGTAGCACCCTATCACAATGTACGAGCCGTCGTAACGGAACCTGGCTGGAAGTCCATCATTGCTACGAAAAGAGAACAGTGCACATACCCATTCCTTGGGGTATGCTGAATCAAGTTTGTGTCCGCGAATAACGTGGATAGCTTCGCCGGAACGCATCGCGTTCTGAGATATCAGCCCAGGCAAAGGGGATGTAAAAGCACATACCTGCAGAGCCTTGTTTCCGCAAGTGTATTCCTGGTCCTTGACTTGCATCTTCCCGTCCTTGCTTCTTCCACCTAACGTCCAATCAGCACCTAACAAGTGCAGAAAGGCAGAAAAACGAACCTTCACCGCACAAACGGCTACAAAGACAACGTCAGACCGGGGTAGAGGACGGGGAAAAATATGTACATTTTATTACCCTTGTCTTTGTCAAAATTTTCGTTCCTACCCGACCTGTAACGTTGTTAGGGGCAAAACCCAACATCTCCAGTTACTCACAATACAACAGACCACGCAGTCTCCCAGACGATAGATTCCCCGTCGCATCAGCCCATGCATCCCGGCTTCCAACAGTAATGCCCGTTCATGTATCCCATACCCACACGCTGTCTTTTGATCTCTCCAGGCGTGCCTCTAAGTATACCATCATCAACCGACCCAAAAAAAAAAAGGCGTGAAGGCATACAGATTGATAACAGCCGTCTTGCACCCCTCTCGTTCCTTGACATTGGACTGGCTCCGAGTCCTGTGATCTGTTGACGATCTTTCGCTTGGTTTTCCCGTATTTGCGCGTTGTTTTGAGTCTGAAAGACTCGTTGGTGTACATGTCCGTGTGTCGAAAGGGAAAGCATAGGCGATCATCCAAAGGTAAGAATGATCATTATATTGCACGAATCTAGAGCTGACGGTCTATAGTTGATGCGATGTGTACCAGTCAAGGTAGCAACTGATCAGAGAGGTTGACTAATGGTCTTGATACTGAGGCCGGTTGTATCTGGATAAATATACGTGCGGGGAGGACGGCGCCATGGATCTGGAAGAGGTGGAGAGCGGCGAGAACATGCGGGTTCTGTGCTGAGAGAAGGATGCGAGGGAAGCAGTGGCGCAGACAGATGAAGATGGAGGGAGGTGGTTTGTGACTGTGCCAGGGAGTAGTTGTTGCAGGCAAGCCAGCCTGGACCCGAGCGCGTCAGTGTATTAAAACGATGTCGTGCTTGTATTGGGAAGGGCTCGATATTGTCTGCGAACGCATTCTTCATTCAAGCTAGTGAGATCGGGCTATGAGACAGAACACGATGCACCTACCATCCTAGAATGTGAATGAAATGTATGTGTGAATGCTGAGTCCGCCTTTTTTGAGTGCTAGAGAATAGGGACGGGTGGTCACCAAACGCGTGCATTGTTCGTAGAAAGACAAAAGGTTCGACAACCAAATCGGGCGGGCGAACAAAGTGACGGCCATTGCCGATTTGGGACAACAAACTGATTAGACCTGACTATGCTGACTTCATCGTCTGGAATTGCATCCTCGTATGCATAGCAGTAATTCGGTCCTTCTTTTCCTCGTTCTTGCACTTAGGACCTGGGCCTTGTTCTGGTATACAAAGTTGGTCGCTTGACAAGCTTTCTGGCCTGTCATTCCATCTCATCTAATGCTTGTTCATGCCATCCTCGGTCTCCACTGTACCTCCTCAAAACTCTGATAACGAGGCTCCAGAAATATTTTCCCGTGGAGATTTTCTTGGTCGAAGAATCGTCGTTGACTCCTTACCATAATCCACTTGCCGCTGCTGCAAGAACTCCATCGGTGCGAACAAGCTCTGCGTGCCGGAAAAGCGTCGAAAGCATTTGTTCCTGCTCTCAGTTCTCCGATAGCAGAAGTGGTTGTCGAGGACCTGCGATCATCTGTCCTCCACCTGCAGGAGACGAAAGCCTTTCTCATCAGCCGTAGTTGCATCTTATGGGCACCTTTGACGGCTACAACGAGACAATACTGCCCAAGAACAACAATGTCGCAGCACTGAAGCGCCGGTATGAGTCTTCCTCGTCACTACCAATGAAACAAAGCAAAGGGAACGCAAGCAACAAACTAAGCAACAACGTCGCAGTGCCGAAGCGGCGGCAAGAGTCGCCCTCGTCACGAACTGTTGACTTCGATGATTGTCTTGGCGGTCAGTCAAAGTCAGTAGAGGAAGCAGACGTGGTGAGGTGTTGGGTAGTGGTGGTCATGGTGAGGGTCGGTGGTCCAAGGTGACGAAAGGATCATGGCGAAAATACCAATGGAGAGCTCCGTTGTCGTGGTGGAAGAAAGAGAAGAAGTCTGTCGGAGGTTCCAAGGCATAGTAAGTCACGCTATTCCTAATCTCCCATAGTGGCGGTGCATCACGGTCTCTTTCCCTCTTTTTATCAAGTTCAATTAATCATCTTGACCAGGAATTTTATGATTGCACTGCCTTGACTGCGACTTGGGCGTCCATATCTACCGAAGATGTCGCAGAAAGCCCCGACAACGGCCGGCAAGATGTCAGTAAAATTATTATCCAAACACTGGCAGCCGACTCTCAGTTTCCACAACCTTGTGCTTGCACCTTGTCACAGGACCTTACCGACTTCAATATCGACCGTACTAGAACTCGACAAAGTTTCTCAGTCACGGTTGCCTACTTCGACCCGTCCTTTTTCTCGGGTTCTCTTGCCTTCTGAACAAGCACTATACGATGGATGGGGATTTTATCTGTAGCAGCACAGGTACACGTAACCTAGCTTCTTCGACTGATCCTCACTGATATGTCGCCATAGTGCTCTCCAAAAAATAAAAGCAATTCAGCACACGCTGACATTTCTTTCTCCCTATGACGCGTTCACCTTTTGCTGCGTATAAATTCGACGGGTCAGATACTAACATTTCTCATCCGCATCAATGTTGCTCGGTTTATTCTTCCTCTCTGTCGTCACCTTCGCCCGCGGTGCTCCTACCTCGTTGACTGGGGTCCTCACCGGCGCTCTGGGCGGCTTCGTCTCCAATATCAGCATCACTATAGCTGTATGTCATTGCGAAAAGGCCGAGTTGTTGTAGGGATGGTGAATCATACATCCACAGGTCGGCTACCCAGTAGTTTTTCCAGAAATTTCGGGGTGCTCGAGTAC
Organism: Armillaria novae-zelandiae; assembly: GCA_030435655.1. Lineage (NCBI taxonomy): Eukaryota > Fungi > Basidiomycota > Agaricomycetes > Agaricales > Physalacriaceae > Armillaria > Armillaria novae-zelandiae. The sequence continues at coordinate 10,902 of JAUEPR010000184.1, forward strand.
AAGGACATCATTTCTTGAAATGAATACGAGCATCAGACGTCGCATACTATTATAATATATTGATGATGCATGGGCGCAATGCTTACCGTTCTCAAGCCGTAGCTTTATCAGACTTACTGGAGAAATTTGATAGAAAAGCGAAGCCGAGATAACACGCTCCTTAGTTTTCGCAGGAGCGAATTCAGGCGACGATAGCGAAGGGATGATTCAATTTAGAGGCATCGCGATTGGAGGATAATGACAATCAAGAATGGACCCAGACCGGCCAGTTTCTGCCGATCTTACTCTGTGACAAATAACGATCAACAGAGCGCCCCTCCCTCTTGTTATCAGTGCCGTGAAATGTGCTCCCAAATTCTTCCCGTCCTCCGCCTCGCATCCCACCCGTCCCTCAAGGTCGCTGCCGTCCCTCGCACCAAGAAACCTTCGAGGCATTCTCGGACCGCTACGTGACCTTCCCGAACGGTGAGAACTCTTCGACCTCAAAAATATCTCACCAAGATATCCTGGCGGCTATTCACATTTGAGCGGGTTGGGACTCGATAGCCGGTCAGGACAAAGGACTACTTCACAAACAATGTATGACAGGAAGGCTGCTTGTAGGATTCTCAAGATGTAATGGGAATGTTATTTAGCAGGGCGAGCGATGTTGTTTGCCTGACGTTTGTGGACAGGAAATGCCATTATTGGACTGGGTGCGTGTCTCGTATCTTCTACTGTTCGGTTTGGCTTGACCTGTGACAATAGGTACGGCGCATACGCTAGATGAGGACGTTTCTCCCACTGTGATTGCTCGTGCAGCGATATATTCTAATTGTCGATGTCAAGGACGGAGGCTCTGTGATGGAGCATTGATAGACGCAACATTGTCGAAGGAGCTGTCGCCGAGATTTCAATTAACCGGAGTCTCGTTGGAGTACGCAGGCAACTTTCTGCTAATCCAGATTAAGCGCTGACAGATATTGTTTTGCAGGCTACGAAAACTGGATACCTCACTATCAAAATTACCGACATGGAGACTATCCACAACTTGGGTTGAAAATGATCGATGTTCAGAGTCCTAGCAGGAGACATCATTACCATCGACAAGACATCCGGTAAAATCACTTTAAACGTGATTGCCTATTTGCATAGCCGACAGATGATGTTATGGATGGTGATGTATGTTCTATCTTTTTAGGCAACATCGCTAGACTAACTGATGATGCGTAGACTAAATTTGCTCGATTCCCGCAAGGTGAGATACAAAATGGCGCACAAGCTAGACGTGATCAATAGTACTAGGATATAACTTTCCTAGGTTTTGTGAGGGGGCAACATGGGTGAGAACAAGCAAGACCTACAGAACCAGCTCAACACAAAGGTCTTAGAATGGTGTGAGGAGAGCAAGGCAGAGATCATTACAGGTGTATGTGTACTTCTCTCGGGAAAAACACGGTCCCAAGTCACGGCCGGGGTTTTCCCGGTCACGACCCAAACACCTTTTCCGTCAGGAACGGGACGAGGACGGTGTCGTTGCCCTGTGCCCGTCTCCACGCTGCCGCGGTTGAGTTCCCCCTTTCCCCCCTTGGCCGTTTCGTCTTCTGTGCTCCCTTTCTCCCTTTTCCCCTCCCGTTTCTTTCTCTTCCGTTGCCCACTTTGCTTCGGTGTGGGCGGCGGCGCCCGATGTTGTGTTGTGAAGTGAAAACAACAAAAAAACGTTCGTTGGTCGCCGGGGGGGGGGGGGGGGGGGGGGAGAGCGATTGTCTGTCCCTACCTACGGAAATTATTTTATTTTATTTTATATCGTTTACATTTTTAAATAAACGCTATTCTCACGTTCTGTGGGGTGGGGGTGAGACCAGACGAGGCTGACTCTCTTTTGCAAAGGGATATCATCAGGGATCCATCTGTGGATCCCTCTGTCAAAATAGCCATCGTGATTGGGGTCTGCGTACCGATATATCTCCTTTGTATTTGGCTGCGCATCTTGTACAAACAACACGGTCCACGACCACGGTTGAATCTCGCGTTGACTTCTTCTTCAACATCTGAACATGACGACCATGGCTGCAACAATCTGCCTCGCGCTAGTCGTCAGTGGCGCCGCCTGAATCTGTTCTCTCATCGACGCGATAACAGCAAAGACTTTCCCCTCCCCATGCACTCTATCCCTCCGAGTCCGGTGACCCCCTCACCACCAGCTGCAATGCAGCCCTACGATCTTCCTACGCATCCTCCTCCTGTGTACCGACAACAAGATGTCTCCTCCTCAGCCGCTTCTTCCGTATGGTCGTCCTGTGGCACCCTATCTAGCGTGTCCAACAAAAGTAGTATCGTTGATGCGCTCTCAACATCGTCGTCCATCGCCGCCCCGCCCCTTCCTTTCCCTCATGCTGAAGCATGTGAGACGTCCCGTCCCCTGATGGCTCGGCTCCCCATGTGTGACCTGCCTGTGGACAAGGACAGTGACCTTGAGGTGGAAACGGTGAACCTATATGTCGAAATTCAGTCACCTCTCCCTTGGGTATCGCTTACTCACCTGTTCAACAGCTCCATTCAGTCATTGAAGGAGCTCTGGAGTTTTTGTGTCACGTTTCGTATCCTGCATTCCAGCACCAAGCCGCTCCTGCGGAACCATCTTGTCCAATATAGCCAGGCAGGCATGGCAAAATGGAAGGTGGATTTGCTTCCTCATGCGTGTATAGCTCACAAAGGCGTGAGGAGTGGAGGCATTAAAAAACCAAATCGTCTTCAGGCTCGCCTTCTTGCTGCAGAGCAGAGACTCGGAACCCAGCCCATTCATTCCATGAGAGGTTCGAAAGACAAGAGGATGCAGGCTGAAGTTGATGGACTACTCCTCTGGGTACATTGTCATGAGATGAGATTTGAGCCTGACACTGACATGATCTCTTGTCAGGCCGACGAGATGGTAAAAAAAATAAACGCCGCCGGACCTACCAGTCATCCGCTGAGACATTCCCACTTGCCCAATAACGCGCAGTTATCATTGATGCCAGTCAGTTTGTTTTTTGTTTTTTGTTTGTCATTATGCTTTGCTGATGGTCCACCCCTTCTGCTGCATCCTCCAGATTAGAGTCGATGGCAGTCTTGCTGCAAAGCACCTGCTTGATGTGCTGAAGAACATTTTGCCTAAGCTTTTCTTGGAGCCAGACCTGACCACTGTGATCAACCAATGCCTTGTGGAAGCTACAAAGTCGAACGCTATTGAAAAGCCAACATCTGAATCGGTCACCGATTCCTCCGCTGAGGACAGTTCCTTCAGCTCACCTTTGATGCCCATCTCAACTCATGATTACGAGTTCACTGTGGATGCGACGTCCGACTCGGTCACCAATTCTTCTGCTGAGGCTGGTCCCTCTGGCTCATCCTTGATGCCCAGTCAGACTCTGGCACCCTCTCAGCCCGAGCACTCCATGACACAGCCTGCCTTTGTCTCCACCAGTTTAACTGGTGGCATAGTCGGTGTACGGGAGAGCCTGCACCTTGCAGATGGCCAAGTTTTGTTTTATACCAAGGCGATGTTACCGAAGAACCCCCCCACCTGGTATGGAAATGACCTAGACAGGTTGATCACTGGTTGGAGCGATGGCAACCTGTACTACGAGAAGCCGCTGATTCCTTTCTACCCTGTTGTTGTGAACGGCATCCCAGTTCCCATCAAGTACTGGCGAGACATGTACATGAGGAAAAACGGGCAGTGGAAGGTTTTGAAGGGCCCTTGGATGATCTGGAAGGTCAGTATCATCCCTTACATCGGAAGCAGCAACTCACATGAATTTCGCAGCACATTATGGAGAGCTATGAGGCTCTGGGTCCAACAGTGTTCTGGGACCGCTATAGCGACAAAAAAACGGGTCAGCGATTCTCGTTGATGGGAATCTCCAAGATACTGAGAGATGAATGGAAGGCTGAAAACATTAAACTCGTTCAGGAGGCTCATGCTACTTTGGGCCAAAACTTAAATGATCTCTTGAAATATTGCAGGGGCAAAAGTATGATGACGATGACCAGGGTCACTGACATTGCTCGGCTGTATAGAGAGAAATGCAATGATGAAAACAAAGAGAACCAGTAAAAAATGTACATCATACCTTTTCCTTGAACCTGAAAATGTACTATCTTGAGAGTAGCAAATATACACCGACCCTTTTTGAGGTTTAACATGCCATGCCATGATGGGTGAAATGAGTGTCAGGATCCCCACATTCTGCATGGTGTCTTGAAGGTTTCATGTATGGTGTGCATGTAACATCATAAATGAAAATGAAAATGTTTTGACATTCGAAGAGTGTGATGATATATATGTAAACTAGAATGGGAAGCTATCGCTCGTTTGTACTATATATGTCTAATGCAAAAAATTAACCTGCTGGATAATATAACTGTGTCTCCATGCGATTACTCTCATACGAAATCCTACCGAAAAAGGTTAGAAGGTGAGAAGAATTCGAGGCCTAAGACACTTACAACAAGCAAAAAAACCACGCTCAAGGAAACTGCATGACAGGTGTTCCAAACACCCGGACACTTTGGGAGCATCACGCCACAGCTTTAGTGAACGTTTCCACTCGGTCTGGGTTTCGCATTTGAAGTCGCCGCCGAGGTATCTCTCCACCTGGCGTTGGTACCAGTACTTGCAATCAGCACTCCAAAAGTCTACATCGAGTCCGCTACCCCTCCAGCTGGCATCCTTGGGGAACCAAGACAAGTGCTCAGTCAACAGCTGCCAATGGTCTCCAAAACCCTTTTTGCATCCGTCGCCCTCACGCTCCACCTTATACACCCTGCAGATTACATCGATTTGGTCTTTCGTCAACATCTTGTCCCAAAGCTCATCGCCCTCTGCCATGCGAAGGAAACTGCTGATCTGAGTAACTCTGTCCCCGGGACCGGTCGTCACATAGTCTTCAGGCACTTCTTCTATGGCCAGCCTCCAGATCAGGCCACCGTGTTTGAGTGCTGCATGTAAGATCTTGTTGGTTTTGAAAAGTTGGCGATACCTACCCACGTAACTAGAATAGTCTTCCATGTCAAGCTCAGATCCCTTCATATGGTAAGGAATATGCTCAACGGCCCTAAGAAACGTTCGTAGCTGCCGATCTCGGACAAGAATTTGTTTGCAGGTCAGCAGTCGGATCCCCCAGGTGCAAAGATACTCTGTCAACTCATCGAGAGTGTGTGAGCTGCCATGACGGAGGGCTAAGAGGACCACACTCACACGAGGTACGATGAGTTTGTAGCTGGTTTTCTTGCCGTCCGAGATTGCATAGACTGCCTCCACCCCTTCAGCCATCCTGATTTTCGAGACTTTGAATGTCTTGTTGTACACCTTGAGGAGGTATCGAGGTGATGAGGGATCTAGGTCTGACCACTCAGTAGGGAACCAGTGAGGGACATTTCCTTGAGAGAGGAGGCCATCGTACAAGAAGGTTAGCTGCTTGTTGGGGATCACATTGTAAGAGTCTCTCTCCATGGCCTTACCCAACAACAAAGACTTGCATCTCTCTACCTTCTGGGTTTCAACAGTAGACATGCTTGCACCATTGGTTTCTGAGGGTGGTATGAAAATGCCATGGACCATTGCCAGAATCTCCTCAAGGGTTGTGGTTTCAAGCTTCTCTGGACAAAGTTTGGACCCTTCTTGTCTCACTAGGCAAAGCCCAAGCCCCTCCTTCTCTACTGGCTGATGGCTATGGAGCAAAATTGTCGATGGTTCCGTAGCCTTGGAGGCAGTACCCACCCCAAAGTAAAGCTCCTGGTCCTCATCCTCTTCCATTTCAAAGTGTGCCATGGGATCAAAATCAGAGTTCAGATCCCACTCATTGTGAAACACATCATATCGGCGCTGGCTGTCTCGGTACTGCATCCATACATCTTCCACCTCGCCACGATGTACATGCCTACGGACACGATACCCCTTCTCATCATCAACTGTCCAGGTGAACACTGCTGCACCTTTTGATCCTGGCACCCGGAATCTCTTTGCATGCTCTTCTCTTTGCAGACGAGCTTGATGGGCTTGTTCACTCTCGGTATCCATGGTTTTGGTGCTGCGGGCCTCACGGCGCAAAAAGAAGTCTTGCCACATCTCACCCAAACATTGGGAATGGTGCTTCTCCGTCTTCTCCAAGGGTTCATACTGGATCCTTGGTCCCTGGACAGGTAGTTCGAGGGGTGGGGGGTTCGCTGACCAAACAACACATGGCTGTTCCTGCACAAGGTCGTCAGCTCACCAAGCTCCCATACCCCATGGAGGCGAGTTCAGGACAGGAGGGTACTGGATTCTTGGTCCCTCCTGGATAGGTGGGTGGGAGGGTGGGGAAATGTCCAACCAATCAATGTCAGCTCCCCAAACACTGACACGCTCTCAATGTGTCTACATGTGTAATTTTGCGATATGTATCAATACATGCCTTGTATAATGGCTGGGTACTGAGATAACAAAAGATATGAACAGAGCGCAGTGCTATATGCATAGAGCGCAATGTCAAACACACAGAGTGCAATGATATATGTATGGAGCACGATACGGAGTCATGCGCAGTACAACCTTGGGTGACAATTGGTAGAGGGCATGCTCTAGCTTAGAATGATACTAGTTGAGGTCACACTAAGTATGAGAGCTCAGCACTTGATACTGAATGCACTAGAGGCAGATAGACATAGAGCGCAGTGGAATATGAATAGAGCGCAGTGTTATTCACAACACATGCAATTCAACACATGCTGACATGCTCTCAAAGCATTTACCAATGTGATTCTGCGAAATGTGTCAATATATACATTTTACAATGTCCTGGCATCAAGATAACAAAGAATATGAATAGAGCACAGTGTAATACATACAGAGCACAGTGATATCCACATCACGCGTGATATAACATGCATGCATATCAGTCTTGAGTGACAATTGGTGGAGTGCCTGATCTAACTTGGAATGATACTGTTTGAGGTCACCCTAAGTATAAGAGCTCAGCACTTGACACTGAATGCACTAAACACAGATTACAAATGCACTCTAAACTATAAATCCTGGGGAAACTACATGACCCATTGATCTATGATGCACAGGGCACCAATCGATCAGAGAGTCACACATGTGTATGAAATGATGGCTAAGAATAGATAACTCCAAGGGAACCCGATTTGGCCATAGAGTGCAGTGCCTAGGCTTACCATGGGTAACCCCCACCTACCAGAGAAAACTAGAAACTCAAGAATAAATTATGATACAGCCTGTATGACCAGCTGTTACTCCAGGTATCCTCCGAGGAAATGACGAGTGACATGCCAACGCATAGAGCACAGTGCGAGTGGAGTCTAAACCATGAGGAAACAGAATCTGGTCTCAAGATAGACCTCTGACCGAGTATCCAGCCTCGGGCATGCTATAACAACACGCGTGCATTGCGATTGATGATGTTCCAAGATTGCAACAGTAGTGTATTCAGTTGTACCGACTTGTAGGATGTAGAAATGTATAAATACAATATTGTAGATAGAGTAACATAGGTTTCCAACCCCCCATGTAATAGTGACAAGCTTATTTGATACGCACGTGATCCTTTGGAGCTGTTTGAGCCTTGCACTTTGTCCATTAGTGACAAGTCAGAGGTGTTGAACCCCAATTGTGATGGTGCAAGAGACAATAGCTACTTGCCCTAGCACTGGGAGTGGTTTGTAACTTCGAGCGAGAGAATATAGATGTCTTTGATATTAATTTGAGTGATTTGAGTCATGAGCATGGCCGATAAGGCTTGCAGGGCACTCCATACTTAAGTTGCATTGATTGTTTGACTTGAGCTCTGTGTTGAGATTGAGAGGTTCATGTCAGTATAGGCACTACTCTATTGATTGAGGGTTTCATGTGATGTGAGGCATTACAAGCAGCAGAGGTTCAAACCCTTTGGCTTGGTTAGTGCTCGCTCTGGTTTATTTCTGCAAGTTGGCAAAGGTTCAAACCCTTTGGCTTGTCAGACAGGGTTCTCTGTGTTTGTGTGTATTCTCTGGATCACATTGGTTCAAATCCTGTGGGTCTACAATCGGTTAGGAAACTCAAGCATGTAGGTTAGAATCCTGTGGTTCTTGTGGATTGTTTAATAGGAATTGGTTTCTGCTTTGAGTGCAGTTGTTTAAGTGGTGTTTAGGGTGTTATTGATAGTGTGCAGTGGTTATTAGAGTCCTGTGCGACTCCTAGAAAGTTGTAGAGACATTTAACGAAGTTGTGTTTTGTTATACACCCTTGCCTTGAGGCCCGGCGATGGAAGTCGCACCTCTTGTTCTGAGAAAAGCCTTTGGACTTAGAGAAGTCTGGATATTATACGAGAGCTATTGCTCCATGTACCTTAGAAATATTGAGAAGCCAGTTGTTTTGGTTTGCTACTTTCATCGCATTAGAATCCCCCCACGAACTTGAGTGTGTTTGTGTGTGTAGTGTTGGGTGTGGGTGTGATCAGTGTCTTCGACGCTGTTGCATTTCTAGCTCTGTGCACTCAGACACCTCTTCAATGCCCACACCCCATCGGAGGGAGTTCTGGATGGGAGAAGGGGATCTGATGAACTGAGAGTCCGGCGGCACTCTGCGCAGCCCAATGGCCAACCTTGTACCGTCATCCTCAACCGTTTCAGGTATTTCCTCTCTGCGCTTCAGAGCATCCCACAACTCGTGCTCTGTAGGTTCGTATTGTCTTTGAACCTGACGCACCACATGTCGTTTGTCCAGGTGTCCCCAATACACCCAGAGGGGAATTCAATGAGAAATCATTGTGGCAAAGGCATCGGCAAAGTTGCAGTCCCCTACATCAACAAATACCCCGATATGTTGGAGCCTCCCACCATGGAAGCCATCCGGTCCTGACGGTTGGAAGCCCTCACCCTGTCGTGCGACCCACGTCTCCTTGAATAGGTCACAGATGTGTCGGTCAAAGTGGGGCGCTGCTCTGGTCCCAAAAGTTTTCACGACGAGCACTGTTGAACGCGATTTCTGCCAAAATCAACACAAATGCGGCCCTCAACTTGATGATCATCAGGGTGAGTATGGTGTGATCGACATGCCCGCGACCGTATGCATAATGGCTTGGTTCTGGCCAGCTGTAGGTGGGACGCCCCCGCTGGAGATTGCTCACTGCAGACTGCGATAGGGTTCAAAGGCGCAGGACGATGGTCTCAAGCTTGTGCCAGTCTCGCAACACATCTGCATGCATGTACCACATTTTTCCCAATAACTCCAATGGAATGCTACTATGCATATAGTTCAGGCAGCGCAACAGGCGGCATCGGCAGGCAGCATATGTATCTGAGGGAACAAAAGGTTGGTAAGGGATGCTATTGATGCTCCAGCTATGTTCCAGATATGGGAGAGGATTACTGGGGAAGCACTCCATGGGGTCGTTGAGTCGGCAGGGTAGAGTGACCATATGCTCTGTGCCCAAGAGCAGAAACAGTAGTTTATCCTGTGTGACAACGGCACGACACAGCATTTCCAGCCTAAAATCATCAGTCTTGAAGCTGGAGAGAAACATGAATGACATACCCTTGTGAGGTGGACATGCCCTGTCCAGGAAGATTACTTTGGGAAGACATAGCAACAGACATCATGTAGGCAAGCCTGCAACTTTCATTAGAATGAACAAAGTTAGATATGCAGCACTGACGCACCTTGATAAAAAGGGATTTCGAAGACAGGTTACCACAACTAATGGACAATCACAGCCGAAGTTCACAGCTTCTAAGCGCAGGAGCCTCAAGTTGCGGTGGAAGAGTGTGGAGGTAAATTGGAGGGGTTTCTTTCATCCAAAGTTCTCAACCTTGGTCTGTGAAAGAGGAAGCCCAAGTTAAACCCAGGACAGAGATATTAATGAGTGGCCACCGAGGTACATGCTCCCAAGTTTGAACCTGGGATGGTTAGTCGAGATCAAATGGTCACCCAAGTTTGAACCTAGGATGGTTGGTCGATGAAACACTCTCACCCCAAGTTAAACCTGGGACAGGTGGTGGCTGGTGGAAAGCAAGATTTCGTGAAGTCCAAAGAATGCCATCTGATCCAAACATATGCAAAGAGGATTGTGTGGACTTCTGCGAATGGCTTATTATGGTAACCTCTGCATTTCTTAACATAACCAGCAATCAAGAGGCCACGTGTGGCGTAATTGCCATTTTTAGATCCTTGAGGCCTTGTTTGCAGGCTTTCGGACCGGACTTGTATCACACCCATTGTGCAAACGATGGTCAAACAGTCACCCATGGTTTAAACCACAGGAGCTCATCTCGATAAAGCCAATCAAGTACACAAACAATGGCAGTTGTAAGAGGTGTGACCCGCTGTCAAAATGGTGGTACCACCAACCCAAAGGCCCTACTGTTGCTAATCATCGCCCTGCTGCCCACCTTACTGGCTTCGATGCATGTAGCAGGCTCAATCTCACAAGCTTACCTTTCCTCAATTTCTTTCCCATTCGTTCAATGCCTGCGCCATTGAGCAATTCATTCGATCACGCACCTGAATTGCCATCGCTGGGTCGAAGATGATGAGTTCAAATGTGATCGTCAAATCACCAAGTCAAAAATTCTGGATTGAATCTATCACGGAATTCCCTCCAGAAATTGCGAAGCACCTCTGTCATTGAAGGATCTAGCGATGACGAAAGTGAAATTGTAACAGGTTCAGTTTTTAGCTTACCCCCATTAATGTACCAAAATTCTCAATGACACAATAGAAACACTTCCACCATTCATCGCTATGAAGGCATGAGGTCGAGGCTCTGCTCACGTCGATCCGGAAGCTCACTCTGTCCTCGAAGCAACTCTATCATTGAGATAACCAGCGAGGACGAGACCAAAATTGTAACAAGTTGAGTTTCCTTGTAACTTGCCTCATCAAATTACTCAACAACACAATAGAAGCACTCTCTCCATTCATCGCTATGAAGGCGCAAGGTCGAGGCTCTGCCTCATGTCCATCCAAAAACTCTCTCCATCCTCGAAGCAACTCTGTCATTGAGATAACTAGCAATGATGAGACTAAATTTGTCACAGGTTGAGTTTCTTTTCAACCTTATCCGCTGATGAACCTTGACTTCTGTGGCAATGGCAAACCAAAACTCAAAGAGTAATGATTAATGATGGTGTAGACCGGAGATAAAGGTACTGTGTTGTGCGAGTTGTTTGGGGCACCTCCGTGCGACCTAATCACTTCCTCTAGACACGAGTTTATACTGCGACTTTTCAGTCAAGCAAGTAGCACTCAAGCGATCGAGTACTAAAAGGTATTGGCTGTAGGCCAGTGATAATCTCAATGACGAGATTGAACAGTTTTGGGTATGACGTGAATACCGCAAATCCGGTGTAATGAGGGGAAACGAATAGACGAGGTCTCTAGATGTTGGTCCTATGAAAAGAACAGTGAAAATGAAGCTAGGTGTGCGGCAGTTGGTTTATAACTGGTGGAGTGTCGATGTACTGGGTGGCAATCCTAATAATGCCGGTTAATGTGGGCAAAAGTGTGAAAATATGTTTATATCTGGTGGGGCATGGAGATAACGAGTATTGCTCCTATATGAGACGAAATATACTGAAGTCGATGTCGAAAGCTGAGTCTACTCAGAGACATTCCTATCCTATGTCAATGTCAAACCTATGAGTCCTCTCGAGGGACTATCCTATCCTATAATGGTCCTAAACAGTGTTGAGTCCAAAGCGATCCTATGTTGACGATGTTGATTCCTATAAGTCTGCCAGAGACTACCCAAGGGGGCTGCGATAAATGATGTTGAAAATAAAGCCGAATAAAACTCCTATGGTACGAAGATGAAGATGATCCAATCCTATAAAACAAAAGAGGTGGTGTACAACGCAAATGCTGGTGTTATGCGCTAGACACAAGTATCAACCACAAATGACAGGGTGCAAGCTAACATGCGATGTATGATGCCAGAGATAATTCCTAAAACTGGTCAATCACGGTTTAGAGCGAGGAGAGCGCGAAGGAGTACGAAGCTCAGATGGTGTAAAACCGGTCTCTGGCTTATAGTGAGCGTATGGAGTGCAAACAATTGCTATTGTTCGTATACTGCGCTATGCATGGGGTATGGTTCATTTAAAACCGGTGCTAATGACTGTAGCAAGTGTGTAGAGATGAGATTATATCCGGTGACAAGCATATAGCGAGGCTAATGGCAGAGTAACAGGTGGTAGTTCATTAACTACTGTACTACGATTTTCTATCCACTCTTATACTACCGGAGATAATTATTAATAGTGGTACTTAGTAAAGCTACAAGGCTGCGGATTTGTAAAGATCCTAGTGTCCATATGTATCTCCGTAGTCGCTTGTAACAGCCAATCCTCTGTGTTACTGAAGAAAGGTAAATTCTTTAGGTCATGAGTCTTCTCCAGCGTGGTTATGGAGGTGCTGTTTAGCTGCGGACTGTGAGGGTATGGTTGATAACCTGAGGTGTATGAAAGGAGTATCGAGCGCTAATGGTCTTGGCATGGTATTATTGGTAAAACCGGGCATTGAGCTGACAAAAACCCGGTGATTATTGAAGCAGAATAACGGTCGACAAGTATGACCTCATATAATTAAAGGATCAATGCTGGGCTTTTATGCCGTGATGCGCTAGTGATGCGCTCTGATGCATCATATGATTTATCTCCAGTGGTCGCCTAATTGGTCGATATTGGTGCCTAGCCATGATGGCGTACGATTTGAGCTGTGAAACGAGTTGGGAGGGATATTCTTCATTATCTCTGGTCATTGAAGTGTCAAGAAGGTCCTATAGTAGTGTGTGCACACTGGAGATAATGTTATATCCGGTGCTAAGTCTTTTGTCACTTGGAAATGACAAAGTTTGGGAATTCTGAGCATACAGAGCCCTGAGGCTCATCACCGCATTAACATATGAGTTGCTCAACCACTCAACAGACATGCTTTGCCTGTTCAATACAATGACATGTCCTATCTAGGAGCTCGCTCTGATTGATATGGCAAAGGAAATTGAAAGGTGAAATTTTTATGGGCAGCATTTGACGTGCCTATCGAGGTAACCCTCTGCGGATAATGACGACAGTGTCGATTTGTCTTAGACGGGCACTCTCTCATTTATCCACACATAAATAGCTCCTTTTTCTTCAATCACCACTCTTTCTCTAATCTACTGTTACTGAGCGTGAATCTTCTACGTATCATGCCCACAGACACCGTTGCCCAAAGAATTCAAGCCTTGACCTTGGTAGACCCACACTCTGACTTCATCGCCACCGCTGAGGTTCTCAACGATTTGGAACACGAGCAAGAGATCTATCCTGTCCTTGCCGATGGCAATCGGGCGAATCAAACAGACATTACAGAAGATGCTCATTCGGATGCCATAGGAGCAGACAATGATATTTTTGCCCATATTGAAGCCACCTCCATAAGTATCCAAGAGGGGATGGTGGCTGCCTATACTAAGTGCGGGGCTGGTTTGCAATATGTTTGACACTCTAACGAACTTTGTCTTTCCTAGCATAAGGCATTCGTTCAGCGACTTCCTCGCTCACGAGGGCCTCATTGAATGCGGCATAGATGTATTTGTGCAGAAGGATCTTAATCCTAAAATGAATTATTATATTGTCGGTTTCTTGATGCTAAAGTACGTTCTATGGGAATTCTACGAGGTATCCACTGATGTCTTTTAGATGTGATAACACTGATATGCACGGCATACCAAAAGCGCCAGAGGAGGTGAGGAGTTCATGGTCCCACATGCAAAAGTTCCGTGCTGGCATCACCTGGGGTTTCAAAACAGTGGGGAAGCGCAGGATTGAGAGTTGGACCGACCAAGCCACTGGGAACCCCTCGGTTTCTAACCTCGTATCTGCCTACATGGTTGGCCTTCGCCGCCACAAGGTGTGTCACCACACTCTGCCTTCAAACTCTTTCTAATGAATACACAGGCTGACCAGGGTGAAACACCCACAAGTTCCAGGGCCGTGACACCTGTGAGTCTCGACATTCTAGTATGGCCTGTTCTCCTACTAATGGGTGTGTGGTAGGACATCTTGCAGGTGTTATACCAGTTCAACCGTAGCCCGGAGAACTGGAATGAAATCGGGCCCAACAAAGACAAGTGGTGCAGACCAAACACTCGGAGGCTTTTACAGGCAATATACTTGCTCACATTTACATGCCTTTTGTGGATCGATGAGGTTTTGCATATACAGGCCCATGACCTCAAGGCTTATAAGGACGACGACGGTGTCTCATGTGTCTCCATCACTCTGAGCCAACGCAAAAATAACTACTTGGGTGGTGAGCACTATCTTTTCTCATGTCCCCCACCTTTGATTTACTTGAACCTAGACATCCTGCCATACATAATTCGAGAGCTTCTGGACCACATGGCACATCTGTGCCCTGTCTGAGTGCTGGCAGAATGGTTATCCGTGACCTGGATCACCCATGGATATATCTTCCGTAAAATGGATCGGCGGGACCAACCCATCCTGGAAGGCAACATCGAGATTGTACGGTATCCATTTAGTCCCCAGCGAATGCCTCGCACTTATCCATCATTAGAGTAAAGAACTCGTCTTGGAACTTTTTCAGAATAACCTCATGGATATCAATATAGCCCCATATCCCTATGGCAACCATTCCTTCTGCCGTGGCGGCACTCAATGGCTTTCTGTGGACCTTAGATGGTCCATCCGCAAAATCTGCGAATGGGGCGGCTGGTCCAAGGAGTGCACACATCTCACTATAGTAAAGTATCTCATATCTTCGAATGATAATCCCACCATGCAGCATCAGGATTTCTTCAGGCTGCATAGGCAATCTACAGTCCATTGTTTTGCATGCAGGCGTACATGTCCTTGTGCTTAACCCGCAGAAATCTCTTGTAGCCTTTGTCTCTTTTTGCAGATGTATGATTAAAAATGAATATTTACCTGACTATGCCCTACCATCGCTGCAAGATGACCCCCTCCTCTCCTCCCTTGGTGTCATGATAAGTCTACTGCCCCTGAAACTTTCAGTGCGCTTCGAAGTTCCAGTTGCTACCTATATCGCAGAAACGACAATCCTCGTTTCCCTGTACCAAGCTGCAGAGTTGTATAAACCGTTCACCAAAGTAAATGGCATTCATTGACGTGCTGGCATGCATCTCATTGTTACTGATATCATGGGTCAGTCTATCATTCCATACTGATTTCTTTCAACTGCTACCACAAATTATCCTCAATTTTCACAGCATGACATTGAACTTGAAATCTTCAATGAACTTGGACTTTCAGTGATATTGCTAATCTAAAGAGAATTACCAGTACTTGCTAAAATGTGCACTACTATGGTGTCTGATTACCATCAGTGACTATGGTACTGTAGCGCTGAAGAGCTGTCTTAGTGCACAGAGCTAGAAATGCAACAGCGTCGAAGACACTGATCACACCCACACCCAACACTACACACACAAACACGCTCAAGTTCGTGGGGGGATTCTAATGCAATGAAAGTAGCGAACCAATACAATTCAATTCTCGATATCTCTAAGATACACGCACAGCAGTAGCGCTCGTATAATATCTAGACTTCTCTAAGTCCAAAGGCTTTTCTCAAGAACAAGAGGGTGCGACTTCCGTTGCCAGGCCTCAAGGCAAGGGTGTATAACACAACACAACTTCATCAAACGTCTCCACAAATTTCTAACAGTCGCTCGGGATTCTAATAACCACTGCACACACTCAATAACACCCTAAACACCACTTAAACGACTGCGCTCGAAGCAGAAACCAATTCCTATTAAATTCAACACACTAATAAACCTCGCGCGTCGCACGCTAAACCAAAACCTTCACAAACACGTGGAGAAGTGTCTACACTGACACTAAACTCCGAAACTTCCACAAGAGCCACAGGGTTTGAACCTACGCGCTCGAGCTTCCAACCGATCGTAGATTCACAGGATTCGAACCTATGCAATCCAGAGAAACCCCGTCCGACAAGCCAAAGGGTTTGAACCTTTGCCAACCTGCGGAAATAACACAGAAAAGCGAACACTAATCAAGCCAAAGGATTTGAACCTCTGCGCCTGTAATGCCTCGCATCACACAAATGCCCTCAAGAACTTGAAAGGGTGACCTTCAAGACACCGTACTCTTATTCTCTCACAGAGCGCAAGTCAAACCAAAACCAGACTCTCTGCACGGAGTGCCGTGCTATTTTCTTGTCTAAGCGTGCAACTTAAATCACACAATAGATATCTGATATGGGTTGTATTCTCTCTCAAAGTTCCTAGCTACTCTAAGTGCTAGAGCGCGTGGCTGAAAAGCTTTGCACTATTACACCATGGGCTCAAAACTTGTACTCTACATCTACACTACAGTATTTATACAATTCTACATCATACACGTCGATACAACTTAATACAGTACTGTTAGAACCTCGGAACATTATTCCTCACAACGCACGCGTGTTGTTATAGCATGCCTGGGGCTGGACACTTGGTTGGAGGCCTATCTCGAGACCAGATTCTGTCTCCTCATGGTTGATACCCCACTCACACTGCATTCTATATGTTGGCATGTCACTCGTCATTTCTTCGGAGGATACTTGGAGTGGCAACCAATCCTATACACTGTATCTCATTCAAATGTTGAGTTTCTAGTTTTCTCTGGTTGGTGGGGGATACCCATGGTAAGCCTAGGCACTGCGCTCTTTGGCCAAACCGGGTTCTCTTGGAGTTATCAATACTCAGGCATTATTTGGGACACGCGCGATCAGGACCCTGTGCATCATCAATCAATGTGTCACGTAGTTCTCTTGGGATCAGGCATGTCTTTTATTACGTCTGCAGATCATGTATGCAATCTGTTGATAGTGCATTCAGTATCGAGTGCTGAGCTCTTGTACTTAGTGTGACCTCAATGAAGTATCATACTAAGTTAGAGCATGCACTCTACCAATAGTCACTTCAGACTTGCACGCGCATGCGCGCATTGTTCTACCATGCGCGGTGTTGATATCACTGCGCTCTATGCATAGAGTATTGCACTCTTTCTGTATTTTGTGTTACCTCAGTAACTAGCCCTTATACCATGTATGTATTCATACATATCGCAAAATTACACGGCTAGACACGATGCGAGCGTGTCAGCGCATCACTTATATCAGCCTCTGTACCCCTCGGTAAACACTGATAACGCTCCGGGCCGACGCTATCCAACTGATTATTCCCAAGGGTAAACCAACTTTCCAGATGTCTATTCCATCTACGAAGGCAAGATGGCTTACTACAGCGGCCCTGCTAATGAAGCACGCTTGTACTTCATTGATTCAGGCTATGAATCTGTCAACCATCAAAGTAGGGCAGACACCGTCATCAATCATAATGGAAGGATACCCCACTCAGATGCGCTCCACCTTTCCCAGACTGCAGCAGAATTTTCAACGCACTCCCACTCTTCCAAGCTTCCTCGATTTTCAAATGTTGCAAGGCCGAGATTCAGTGTTTCAAGCAGAACGTGTACTAGGCAAAGCTGATATGATTCAATCATACAAGGAGTGCACTGGAGAAGATCACTCGAGGCATACCTGATCGAGTCCTGCTCTGTTGACCTCACTGCTGATGCGGTCCAGAGCAGTGCTGATAGGGCAAATACAGATCATGAGAGGGAACTTGCTGGCCAACAGTCTTGAATCTTTTGTATGCACCATCACCGATGGTATTTTAGAGTAATATGCTGCACATTTTGTGCTATCTAGAAAATTGTACCATGATTTTATCACCTCTCTCTCAAGAATTTTAAGCCGCTGCACATCACCATGCAACAGTTTATATGTTAACCTTATGTTGTTCGAATATTGCAGTAATACTCTAACTGGACAAAAATTAAATCGATTTTCAAATCAGCCTTGCGGATTTCTACCACATCCAGATGGCCATCATGGCCTCCTCCAGTGTCCACCTCCCATCCTTGCCAGGAGGGCATCTCCGACATTGCTTTCATTCCTAAGGATCCTACTCCGCTATCAAATCGCATTCCCAGACATATTGTGCCAAATTGAGGTCATTCCTTGTCTGACCGCCACCTGTCGTACCAGAGCCATGAGACAGCGATCTTCGTTATGGCATCATAATACTGAGGGAGGGGAGGGGAGGGTCATTTTGCAGGGATGGTAGGACATAGTCAGGTAAATATTCATTTTTAATCATACATCTGCAAAAAGAGACAAAGGCTACAAGAGATTTCTGCGGGTTAAGCACAAGGACATGTACGCCTGCATGCAAAACAATGGACTGTAGATTGCCTATGCAGCCTGAAGAAATCCTGATGCTGCATGGTGGGATTATCATTCGAAGATATGAGATACTTTACTATAGTGAGATGTGTGCACTCCTTGGACCAGCCGCCCCATTCGCAGATTTTGCGGATGGACCATCTAAGGTCCACAGAAAGCCATTGAGTGCCGCCACGGCAGAAGGAATGGTTGCCATAGGGATATGGGGCTATATTGATATCCATGAGGTTATTCTGAAAAAGTTCCAAGACGAGTTCTTTACTCTAATGATGGATAAGTGTGAGGCATTCGCTGGGGACTAAATGGATACCGTACAATCTCGATGTTGCCTTCCAGGATGGGTTGGTCCCGCCGATCCATTTTACGGAAGATATATCCATGGGTGATCCAGGTCACGGATAACCATTCTGCCAGCACTCAGACAGGGCACAGATGTGCCATGTGGTCCAGAAGCTCTCGAATTATGTATGGCAGGATGTCTAGGTTCAAGTAAATCAAAGGTGGGGGACATGAGAAAAGATAGTGCTCACCACCCAAGTAGTTATTTTTGCGTTGGCTCAGAGTGATGGAGACACATGAGACACCGTCATCGTCCTTATAAGCCTTGAGGTCATGGGCCTGTATATGCAAAACCTCATCGATCCACAAAAGGCATGTAAATGTGAGCAAGTATATTGCCTGTAAAAGCCTCCGAGTGTTTGGTCTGCACCACTTGTCTTTGTTGGGCCTGATTTCATTCCAGTTCTCCAGGCTACGGTTGAACTGGTATAACACCTGCAAGATGTCCTACCACACACCCATTAGTAGGAGAACAGGCCATACTAGAACATCGAGACTCACAGGTGTCACGGCCCTGGAACTTGTGGGTGTTTCACCCTGGTCAGCCTGTGTATTCATTAGAAAGAGTTTGAAGGCAGAGTGTGGTGACACACCTTGTGGCGGCGAAGGCCAACCATGTAGGCAGATACGAGGTTAGAAACCGAGGGGTTCCCAGTGGCTTGGTCGGTCCAACTCTCAATCCTGCGCTTCCCCACTGTTTTGAAACCCCAGGTGATGCCAGCACGGAACTTTTGCATGTGGGACCATGAACTCCTCACCTCCTCTGGCGCTTTTGGTATGCCGTGCATATCAGTGTTATCACATCTAAAAGACATCAGTGGATACCTCATAGAATTCCCATAGAACGTACTTTAGCATCAAGAAACCGACAATATAATAATTCATTTTAGGATTAAGATCCTTCTGCACAAATACATCTATGCTGCGTTCAATGAGGCCCTCATGAGCGAGGAAGTCATTGAATGAACACATTATGCTAGGAAGGGCAAAGTTCGTTAGAGTGTCAAACACATTGCAAACCGGCCCCACACTTAGTATAGGCAGCCACCATCCCCTCTTGGATATTTTTGGAGGCAGCTTCAATATGGGCAAAAATATCATTGTCCACTCCTATGGCATCCAAATGAGCATCTTCTGTAATGTCTGTTCAATTCACCTGATTGCCATCGGTAGGGACAGGATAGATCTCTTGCTCGCGTTCCAAATCATTGAGAACCTCATCGGCGGTGACAAAGTCAGAGTATGGGTCTACCGAGGTCAAGGCTTGGATTCTTTGGGTAATGGTGTCTGTGGGCATGATACATAGAAGATTCATGCTCGGTAATAGTAGATTAGAGAAAGAGTGGCGATTGAAGAAAAAGGAGCTATTTATGTGTGGATAAATGAGAGAGTGCCTGTCTAAGACAAATTGACACTGTTGTCATTATCCACAGAGGGTTACCTCAATACGGCACATCAAATGCTGCCGGTAAAAATTTTGCCTTCAATTTCCTTTGCCATATCGATCAGAACGAGCTCCTAGATAAGACATGTTGTTGTATTGAACAGGCAAAGCATGTCTGTTGAGTGGTTGAGCAATTCATACGTTAACATGGATAAGGTTGAAAAGAAACTCAACCTGTCACAAATTTGGTCTCATCATTGCTAGTTATCTCAATGACAGAGTTGCTTCGAGGACAGAGAGAGTTTTCGGATGGATGTGAGGCAGAGCCTCGACCTCGCGCCTTCATAGTGATGAATGGAGAGAGTGTTTCTGTTGTGTCATTGAGTAATTTGACGAGGCAAGTTACAAGGAAACTCAACTTGTTACAATTTTGGTCTCGTCCTCGCTGGTTATCTCAATGATAGAGTTGCTTTGAGGATGGAGAGAGCTTCCGGATTGACGTGAGGCAGAGCCTCGACCTCGTGCCTTCTTATTGATGAATGGAGAGAGAGATTCTGTTGTGTACTTGAGTAATTTAACAGGGCAGGTTAAAAAAACACTCAACCTGTTACAGTTTTGTTTTCATCATCGCTTGTCAAGTCAATAAAATGCTTTCATGAATGTTTCCCTAAAAGCAGAGGGCTCCTGGATGGACATGAGGCAGAGCCTCGACCCTGCTCTTCCTTATTGATGAATGGAGATTGAGTTTCTGTTGCGTTGCTGAGTGGTGTGGCTGGGCAAGTTTTAAAAAAAACTCAACCTGCTACAGGTTTGCTATCGTCATCACTAGTTAACTCAATGATAAAGTTGCTTTTTGGATGCAGAGAGCTTCGAGATGGACGTTGAAGAGCTGTCTAAGTGCACAGAGCTAGAAATGCAACAGCGTCAAAGACACTGATCACACCCACACCCAACACTACACACACAAACACGCTCAAGTTCGTGGGGGGATTCTAATGTGATGAAAGTAGCGAACCAATACAATTCAATTCTCAATATCTCTAAGATACACGTGCAGCGATAGCGCTCGTATAATATCTAGACTTCTCTAAGTCCAAAGGCTTTTCTCAAGAACAAGAGGGTGCGACTTCCGTCGCCAGGCCTCAAGGCAAGGGTGTATAACACAATACAACTTCGTCAAACGTCTCCACAAATTTCTAGCAGTCGCTCGGGACTCTAATAACCACTGCACACAATCAATAACACCCTAAACACCACTTAAACCACTGCACTCAAAGCAGAAACCAATTCCTATTAAATTCAACACACTAATAAACCTCGCGCGTCGCACGCTAAACCAAAACCTTCACAAACACGTGGAGAAGTGTCTACACTGACACTAAACTCCGAAACTTCCACAAGAGCCACAGGGTTTGAACCTACGCGCTCGAGCTTCCAACCGATCGTAGATTCACAGGATTCGAACCTATGCAATCCAGAGAAACCCCGTCCGACAAGCCAAAGGGTTTGAACCTTTGCCAACCTGCGGAAATAACACAGAAAAGCGAACACTAATCAAGCCAAAGGATTTGAACCTCTGCGCCTGTAATGCCTCGCATCACACAAATGCCCTCAAGAACTTGAAAGGGTGACCTTCAAGACACCGTACTCTTATTCTCTCACAGAGCGCAAGTCAAACCAAAACCAGACTCTCTGCACGGAGTGCCGTGCTATTTTCTTGTCTAAGCGTGCAACTTAAATCACACAATAGATATCTGATATGGGTTGTATTCTCTCTCAAAGTTCCTAGCTACTCTAAGTGCTAGAGCGCGTGGCTGAAAAGCTTTGCACTATTACACCATGGGCTCAAAACTTGTACTCTACATCTACACTACAGTATTTATACAATTCTACATCATACACGTCGATACAACTTAATACAGTACTGTTAGAACCTCGGAACATTATTCCTCACAACGCACGCGTGTTGTTATAGCATGCCTGGGGCTGGACACTTGGTTGGAGGCCTATCTCGAGACCAGATTCTGTCTCCTCATGGTTGATACCCCACTCACACTGCATTCTATATGTTGGCATGTCACTCGTCATTTCTTCGGAGGATACTTGGAGTGGCAACCAATCCTATACACTGTATCTCATTCAAATGTTGAGTTTCTAGTTTTCTCTGGTTGGTGGGGGATACCCATGGTAAGCCTAGGCACTGCGCTCTTTGGCCAAACCGGGTTCTCTCAGAGTTATCTATACTCAGGCATTATTTGGGACACGCGCACGTGTGCCACGCGATCAGGGCCCTGTGCGTCATCAATCAATGTGTCACATAGTTCTCTTGTGATCAGGCATGTCTTTTATTACGTCTGCGGATCATGTATGCAATCTGTTGATAGTGCATTCAGTATCGAGTGCTGAGCTCTTGTACTTAGTGTGACCTCAATGAAGTATCATACTAAGTTAGAGCATGTACTCTACCAATAGTCACTTCAGACTTGCGCACGCATGCGCGCATTGTTATACCGTGCGCGGTGTTGATATCACTGCGCTCTATGTCTACTTTCATACACGCGCGCAGCACGCGTGGCAGATCAATCCTTCTCATATCATGTCTGTCTCTCATCAATTCATTGGAGCGTGTATCTGATCTGCCTCTAGTGTATTCAATATCAAGTGCTGAGCTCTCATACTTAGTGTGACCTTAACCAGTATCATTCTAAGTTAGAGCATGCACTCTACCAATCATCACTGAAGACTTGCATGCACACGTGTTGTTACACTGCACGCTATCTTGGTTTGTTCACTGCACTCTATTGGTTTGACACTGCGCTCCATGTCTATTTCCATCTACGTGCGCAGCGCACGTCTTTTCATGCGCTCTACTTCTATGTTTCTATACGTGCGCGGCGCGCATCATAGATCAATGTAGTTCTCCTTGTATCATGCCTGTCTCTCATCAATTCCTTAGAGCGCATGGCTGATCTTCATCTTAGTGCCTTCAGTATCAAGTGCTGAGCTCTCATACCTAGTGTGACCTCGACTAGCATCATTCTAAGTGAGAGCATGCACTCTACCAATTGTCACCCAAGGCTGTACTGCGCACGACTCGGTATCATGCTCCATACGTATATTACTGCACTCTGTGTGTTTGACACTGTGCTCTATGCATATAGCACTGCGCTCTATCTGTATCTTTCGTTATCTCAGTACCCAGCCATTATGCAATGCATGTATTGATACATTTCGCAAAATTACATGCGTAGACACGTTGCGAGCGTGTCAACGTGAGGCAGAGCCTCGACCTTGCACCTTCATATCAATGAATGGAGGGAGTGCTTCTATTGTGTCGTTAGGTAATTTGAATGCGCAAGTTAAAAAGAAACTTGACCTGTCACAATTTCACTTTCATCATCACTAGATACTTCAATGACAGAGGTGCTTTGCACTTTCTGGAGGGAATTTTGTGAGAGCTTGAAGCCAGAATTTTGACGTGGTGATTTGATGATCACAT
The DNA here is from genome assembly GCA_030435655.1 of Armillaria novae-zelandiae. Classification (NCBI taxonomy): domain Eukaryota; kingdom Fungi; phylum Basidiomycota; class Agaricomycetes; order Agaricales; family Physalacriaceae; genus Armillaria; species Armillaria novae-zelandiae. Next base: position 34,404 of record JAUEPR010000184.1, read on the forward strand.
TTGAACTCATCATCTTCAAGGATTCCTTTTCTTGAAGTTGAAAATTGTCCAGGAAGCTTGGCAGCGCATGGAGTGTCAAGACACGGGGAAGCCAAACATGAATTTCAGCTTTCACAGTCCACCACTTAGACATGGGTTTGGGGGTGGCAGAGTTACAGCTTCCAGCAACAGAAGACATAATTTGGTGGAAAATTTCGGGCATGATGGTGAGGGAAACATATAATTTGGAACTTGAGCGCCATTGTTGGTTTGAATGGAGGGAACAGGCTTGATTAATTATGGCTTGAGGGGTAAACATCTTTTCAATGTTTGGTTCTACCCCACATTGCTTGTACCATGCAAGGAGAAGCTCCTGAACAGCAAGTCCAGGAAACACATGATCACCAAATTTGCGAATGATGTCCTGACAATTACCCCAAGAGAATAATTCCTCACAAAGCTTTGCGAGCTTTGGAATGTTGGGTAAAGAGGGTAAAGGTGTCACTGGAGCCCTGCATTCACCTTTTGACTGGGACGTCAAAGGTCTAAAATATTGCGACACTACTGTGGCATTCAGAAAATCCAATGGAATATGTGAAACTAGAGACCGGTGTCAAGAATTAAGATGATAACTCCCTTTTTCAAGTACGTCGCAGAGATCCTTTCGCCAGGCTGAAGTGATACCACGAAAATTATCTGTCGAGCAGTTCTTCAGGGCATCAAAAAGCCATTTGCCAATGCCTGTCTTTGCAATTTCAATGGCGGTCTGAATCCCACAGCCTTGAATGCCATCCTATCACAAAGTTAGGCACAACACCGGTTTAGAATGGTCACACTTGCATCATAATCACCACCTGATAGGAGAGCGATGACCACCAGATCATGAGGGAGGAACTGATTATCGTTTTCATAGACTTCAATGAGGTATTGAGAATCGGATTCGTCATTTCTGGTCGTAAACATCATATAAAAAACTGCGAATTAATGGAAAGCTCAGGACTTACATCCGTATCACACATTGTGCACCAAACAGCAAAGCATCGAAATCCTCTGACATGACAGCATCAATCTTGTGAACGCTTGAAAGCATGGCTAATTCTGCCTCTGCTTCCCCTAGAGCCTGTGTAAGCATCAAAGAGATATTGCCTCACTGATGAAAGAAATGCTTACATCCCAGTAAGCAAACCCAAATCCATCAAGCAGTCTCTTGAAGTCCGCAGTTAGCCAGTCAGTTGTTCATCTAATTTGCTTCTTTCGCTTGTGCACAGGTCGCTTCGGCCCATCAAAAATGAATACCAGTAGGATTGGGAGATGAAATAGGCACCCGAGTCTCTTAAAAAGCGAAGCCTGGGCTGGATTTTTGGTCAGCGCATGATGATATTTTGCTGCAAACATCCATCTGCTGTGACAGACTACTTCAGTCCAGTGGATCCCTCCACCCACAAAAGAAACTATACCTTACATCTACGCCTAGACATGGCCCCAGCTGATTAGACGAGCTACTTGATATTTTGCTAGCAGACCAGTCAACAAACGATGTTGTATCTGGCCTGAACAGCTATGATGGACCTTCAGTTTTGCACTTCCAGAGTATCCTGAACATGCATACCTTCCAACCACCTCAAACGCCCATGATGATGAAGGGCTATAGTACGATAGTGGAGGAGAATGTCTTACCATGAATGAGGCGATGACAATTCAGGCATGTGATCGAATGAATTGCTCAATGGCGCAGGCATTGAACGAATGGGAAAGAAATTGAGGAAAGGTAAGCTTGTGAGATTGAGCCTGCTACATGCATCGAAGCCAGTAAGGTGGGCAGCAGGGCGATGATTAGCAACAGTAGGGCCTTTGGGTTGGTGGTACCACCATTTTGACAGCGGGTCACACCTCTTACAACTGCCATTGTTTGTGTACTTGATTGGCTTTATCGAGATGAGCTCCTGTGGTTTAAACCATGGGTGACTGTTTGACCATCGTTTGCACAATGGGTGTGATACAAGTCCGGTCCGAAAGCCTGCAAACAAGGCCTCAAGGATCTAAAAATGGCAATTACGCCACACGTGGCCTCTTGATTGCTGGTTATGTTAAGAAATGCAGGGGTTACCATAATAAGCCATTCGCAGAAGTCCACACAATCCTCTTTGCATATGTTTGGATCAGATGGCATTCTTTGGACTTCACGAAATCTTGCTTTCCACCAGCCACCACCTGTCCCAGGTTTAACTTGGGGTGAGAGTGTTTCATCGACCAACCATCCTAGGTTCAAACTTGGGTGACCATTTGATCTCGACTAACCATCCCAGGTTCAAACTTGGGAGCATGTACCTCGGTGGCCACTCATTAATATCTCTGTCCTGGGTTTAACTTGGGCTTCCTCTTTCACAGACCAAGGTTGAGAACTTTGGATGAAAGAAACCCCTCCAATTTACCTCCACACTCTTCCACCGCAACTTGAGGCTCCTGCGCTTAGAAGCTGTGAACTTCGGCTGTGATTGTCCATTAGTTGTGGTAACCTGTCTTCGAAATCCCTTTTTATCAAGGTGCGTCAGTGCTGCATATCTAACTTTGTTCATTCTAATGAAAGTTGCAGGCTTGCCTACATGATGTCTGTTGCTATGTCTTCCCAAAGTAATCTTCCTGGACAGGGCATGTCCACCTCACAAGGGTATGTCATTCATGTTTCTCTCCAGCTTCAAGACTGATGATTTTAGGCTGGAAATGCTGTGTCGTGCCGTTGTCACACAGGATAAACTACTGTTTCTGCTCTTGGGCACAGAGCATATGGTCACTCTACCCTGCCGACTCAACGACCCCATGGAGTGCTTCCCCAGTAATCCTCTTCCATATCTTGAGTGTATCATGCAGAGCATAGTCTCCTACTCCATTCCCTGTGATCGCACGAAGAGGTTGATCATGCTTACCTTCCACCTATCCCCTTGTTTGCTTCGGTGATCCATCAATGATCCATCTCCTGCCAATGCCTGTGAAAAATATCTTCATTACCATCCACACTCAACAGCCATTTTCCAAGGCAACATCTGTCTTTCATCTCTATTTACCTTTCGGAAACTTTAGCGATTCTTGTTGTGCATCTCCTTCTTAATTATGACCGCTACTTTGTCTGAAACCTGACCGTCGTTCGCAGTGCCCAGCAACCCACCCCATATTGGAGCTTGTATTAATTAATCTCACCCTTGAACATGTTTTCGATTTGTAGTCAGTAGCAGCCTTGTGAGTGACCTTTTTCCAATTCCGCCTTGGTGCAAAAAAACAAAAAAAAAAAAAGCTGAATGCCGCTCTTATTTCCTTTTCAGAGCTCCAGCCCATACAACAACAAGTCGAGGAAAAGTGGTCACTGCCTATCATCATAAGATGTACACTTTCAAACTCCAGATGTCACCTCTACAAAAGGCCTTAAATTCAAAAACATGTTCCTCCATCCAGAACTTGACATCGGGCATACATTTCTTCAGGTCTCAAGCAATTGGATCCTACCCTCCGCAAACAATTGCAATATGTCGTAGCTGTGAAGGCATATCTCATGTGTCTGTTATCATGCTATGACATGGGCATTTTGACTGTGTATCTGCACAGCAACTCTGCCACACCGTTTTGCTACAACGAAGGCTTCTGTGCTACAATGACCCCATCTCCATCACTGTCTTTCTGGCTTCGCTATTGCCCATCAGCCACGCATGCATGTCTGAGAGTTCCACTTTCGTGTGCTGGTTCTCTCTGACCACGACGTAGATGGCTATGGTCATTTCTCATCTTCAGCCCAAGGGGGGGTCCCATCTAGCCACCAAGGGAGGATGCAAGGGCGAGGGAATTGTCAAGTTTGTCGATTATACAGTGGCCACCTTCTCCGGCATGACATTCAGGCCATCATCCCACTTCATGTCTTTAGTCAACGGGAACGTTGTGGGCAGCCTGCTGGATCAACAGTTCTAGTGTATCCTCTGGTCTGCTTCAATGGCAAGAGGACATTCCAACTATCTTTGTCATTGGTTTTCCTCAATGATATGCAGGTATGTATTTTTCGGCTTACGTGGTAGAATAATCCTCTCAATGCTACTTTTTAGGAATGAGAGTTCCAAATCACGTTTACATTCTCTCCCGAATTTGAGGCTGCCACCTTCAAAATTCCCAACAAGGAGTACCTGTCATATGGCGGCATTAATGGGGCCAGTGCACCAGTACTGGTTCAAATTACGCTTAAGCCTTTAATGGCTCTAATGATCCATATAACCTAGTTACCATTAATCAGGGCAGTGTCATTGCCAATGCCACCCTCCGTCGACAGTGGTGGCGGTCATGTCATGTTGAGCATGCCCCCCCCCGGAAGCAAATCACTGGCTTTGCGAAGTCCAACACACAGGAAGAGTCGCTGTCAGCTTGGGACCTCTCCAGGGTTGACGGGTTGATGTCAAGAAGCGGTGTCCATGTTAGCGGTGCGGGTTCTAATGATATGTATGCTATTGACCCGGCGTGCCACTGCTAACGTTTCTGTCAACAACTCCCTTTCCACTCTCTTCCCATTCTTCTGCTATTATTCAGAGGAACTGCGACAGCCATGCATGCAAACTGATCCTTGGGATCTACTGTATCCTGCATTCTTCTCACCACCATGGCCTCTGAATACCTGGGGGTCAAATGGTAGCGAGTCGTACACATACCATCCAAAGTCAAGGTGAATACCGATGGCAGTCCCTTAAAGACGAAATAATACCAGCACAAAATACTGCAAAGAAAGCTAGCTCCCACTTCTTGAAACAGCTGGATGGGTCTCCCATATATTCTGATGGCGAGGTTGAATGACAGTCGCAACAATGAAGAGGGCGAGGAAGGGGAAGAGGGAGGTGCGGTGGAAGTCGCAGAGATCGCGGCAAGTCTGTTGCGTCTATGCCATCCACATTGGCCCATCCACATAGCCTGGGAGGGTTGCTCTGGATTCTTCAGGAACTTGCTGGCACCACTCATCTATGTCGTCGCCGTCAAAGAGAAAGCACTCATTCTCCTCTACATTGTTGGATGGTGATGAGTCTCTTCTAGCCTTTGTTCCTGCCACACCTGTGAAGCAGTCCATGTTGTTTCCCAACGTGAAATGTTCTGAGGTGATGGGTTTAACAAGATCTTTGTCGTCTGTGAGCAAGCTTTCCACCTCATTTGACAGGCCATGGTGTCTTGATGCTCTTGGAAATTATGTATGGGTCCTTGTCAGTGCTGCAGGGATCGTCTTTCAAGAAGAGGACAAGAAAGGAATTCATCTGGTGGCCTGCAAAGGTATGTCAAATCACCACTTTATTTACAATGTACTGACGATGATGTCGCCTAGAAACAATGGTTAGTAGGACATCACCTCACACTGATACCCTTCGGTAACATGAATCTACGTCTTGTATTACCACGGAACATCCTTGCTCCGAGAATGTTCTATCCTTGATGACTCCTTGGGGCACAACTGATCTAATGAACCCGTCTTCTCACCTCTCTCTGCTATCGGTGATCCAAATAGTTCACTCAGAAAGAAACAGAAAACAAATAGAGGCGACATGAGGTCACGATGGCAGGCTGCCCTACTTACAATGTTGCAGGAGAAAGAGAAGGAGGAAGATCCAGATGTCAACCTATTTGATGTCACATTCGCTCTTAGCGACCATAGCACACACATTTCAACGTCTGGCTTTCCCAGCAGAAGGAAGAGGCAAAGAAGGACCTCAATTTCCTATACCGATGAGGCAGACGATCTGGATTTATAGGATGTTCCTTCTGTTGATCTGGCGCTCGATATTCTAGGTGAACTGGTACTTGTCATAGAAAAGGTGGACCTGGATTTGTCATATTGGCCCAGCAAGGTCTTGGAGTATGTCCCACCCATTTTGAGAAACCAGAAAGCGGGAAAGTACAAGGTATTATATCTTGACGGAATGACACAGACAATTCCGAGAACATGGTTTCATTGTCTGGGCGAAGGAGAGTTTGGCACATGCAAGGTATGCATGTCGTTTATGAAGATGTTTCGGCGGTTCATTCTTTCTAGCTTGGGGAATTCAAAAGCACTGAGCTGACCATTCTGATGGCAATGACGAGAACTCCATGGTGGGGATAGTGCAGCCACACAGTAGGGGTCCTAGTCCCGTCCCTTCTTTCCCAACCCCTTTCTACCACTCGATACGTTAGATGAAAGTATGTGGAAGAAAGGGGTTGGGGAAAGAAAGTGACAGTGAAGATCCTTGAGATGCAGGTACTACCGTCGACGGTATGGTCGATGCAGCATCTCACAACGTTGATGATAAAGAGATATCTGTAGTAAATCATGACATTGTAAGTGCTCTTATTGTCCTGCTTGAGCCCTTCAAACATAACCTTAAGCAATAAAGGAAATGACATTGTGCCTAGGCCAACTCACTAGGATTTGTCACTGAACCATTCCTGCCATCGCCATCGGAAGAGCCTCCACCTTCTTCCTTGGCGCCTTTAATTGGGGATGTCGATATCAAGGTCGGTCATAATAACACTTGACATGACCTGAAGCACTTATCAGAATGAGAGTATTTTAGCGGGCCTCTCAGACCGCAGTGGCGAGAACATGTTCCAGACAGGAACACATGAATGGTGCTATTCAGAGGTGGCAGAGATGGAGAAGAACGCAAGTGGGAGAGAGACGTTGCTGCTCTCAATGTGGTTCTACACTTTGTAGCACTTCAGATTGACATGATGATGCCTGAGAGTGAAAGAGGTGCAAGAAGGAGATGCAACTGAGGACCGGAAATGTGATTGCCTATGACACTTTTCACTCAGTGCCTCCTGGAATCTCACAGTCGTCCACCAATGCAGACTTGTTATTGTCGGGGGAGCTACCTACTGGTGTACAGGTGGTCCGAGTCCTGCTTATCAAATGATGTCTCCCGGAGTGTTCAATCCTTCCAACAGCAACCGGATGTCATTTTCTATCGGCCTGTGGGATAACATCTGACAATATCCTGATCAAGTCTCTTTCATCATCCCAGTGGTCATCCTTGCCAACAGATGCATCCTCTGTATCCGGTTCTCTTCAGTCCCATTCTTTGAAAACCCTTGTCTATATTCACTGTTTCGTGAGGTTTTTGTTGCCTTGTTTCTTCATGATCCCACTGAACCTCAATCTCAAACAGACTCTTGTTCTTTGAGCATAATTGTTGGGTCACAGAGTGGCAGAAGCTCAGGTAATGTATATCACGAGCAGTTGGAAGCTTAGAAGTGGGTACACATCAGGGCTTAGTTCTGGTGGTACTACAAGAAATGGTGTAGATCAGAATCCTGTGGTGAGTTATTTTGATGGTTCATCGAACAAACTGGGTCTCTCATTTCAAAATTAGATTAATACCCTATACTTTGGCAATTTACCAATCTCACCTTTGCCATTTGGTTGGCCCCTGATGCGCTGGAGGAAGCTTTATGAGAAATTTTCTCATTACGGTCTGATTTCCGGTGACTATCATTGAAACACAAGAACTCTAAGGTTCTTGTGTTTCGTGAAGGTAATACATTTTCCCCTCAATGACGATGTAGATTTTGATAATCCTTCCATATAGTTCGAAGATGTCAATCATGTGGCGAAGGCCCTAAATGAATCGCATGGCCACTCTAGGAAGTTCGGTGAAGGCTGTCATACAGCAAAATTCTTTTGGTATTCATACACCTACCAGCATTACTGGTGGCAGGTTTATGCTACAGCAGCAGCAAGTGCGACCTTATTCTGGAGGGGTGTATAACTGCCAGGGTGATGAATGACCAACCATATCCAAACTGGATGCTGCTTTATCATCTCCACCCCCCCACTCATATGACTACATCTCGTCCACAATTTTTCTCGAACTCATCCTTGTTGATCTCGTTGATGGCATTGATGGTGTTTGATGGGCCAACATTGTCGCACATTGATCCTTCCGACACATTGGCATCTTCCACTGCCTCAGGGAGCTCAGCCTTTTCGCATTTTCACATTTCTCCCTCCATGCATAAAATATCTGATCACAGGCTTCCTGATCAGCAGCGAAGTCACCATTCTCGCCATTTCATTCCATGGGCATTGTCACCCAGTGAAGGCCGGCTTTCTGGGAATTGCAAATTTGATCATCGAGCGTTCTCTGAGGCACTTTACACTGAAATTTTCTTATTGTTTCATTGGAATATTTCATTGTTGCAGAGTTGCCGCAGGACAGATGTAGCTTCCACATGGCGGCTGCCACGTTGATGTTTATTTCTCTTGCTATGTGATGTTACCCACCACGATCACCCATGGTCTGTGGAGTAGTGCGGCGACCCGCCGTTATGTTGAAAATGTCGCTGCACAAAGTCATCCTGAGTGTGCCCACTCATGAGCTTCCTTCTATCCTTGAATTCGGCCAGCAACTCATTGAGAAATTCTACGAATTCTTGTTGCAAGCCCCTGTCTAGATAACCCTCATTTGTCATGCCATTCGACCAGGGTTCAAAGCAGGATGTTGAGGCTCCAGTCGACTAAATTTATGCAAATCTCGGCCTAGACCTCAGCCGAGATTTCATTCTCCCCTTCACATCTATCCCGGAAAATGGCAGAAATCGAACACAATCCTTCCTGGGAAATTGTATCTTCAATACAGACAGTGAGAGATATTTCATTGCTTTTGGTAGAGATTTGCGCTCATTAATGAGTAATAGATACTGAATGTGTGGGGTAGATCCCACCGAGCATTGGCACAGCCACTTTTCAAGGAAGAATGCATCTCGGATCTGGAAATCTTTGAGAGGTATACCAATAATGTCCTCACTCAAATTCAACAAAGACAGCGTGAAGGATATCACATCAATATACAGGTAAATTTCTCAACTGTCTCTTTTCACCCTTACTTATTTAACCAAAAAACATAGGATGCCGCATCTATTTGGAAAGTGTGTCGGTTCAACATTTACCCAGTTCCCATACCTACCCAATGTGGGCATGAGAGTTCTCTTCCAGTTGACACCCACCCATTTACCACTCGGAATACTCTTCTGTCTCCGTTCCTCTCCACTCGTTGTCTTTCCGTTTTCCATCTTCTGGGTCCTCCAATGTATTCTTGGACAGACTGTCAAGTCAGCGTTTCCATCATGGCTTGTCACTGTAGCACCTTTGCCTGTACCATTGTCCATTGCTCTTGGATACAGAAGGGCTGTCAGAAGGCATGCCGCTGAATGGGGTGCCATGATGGTACCTTGCTTGCAGGAGATCGGATCTCTGTCTCAGGGCCTGGTGTACGGCTTCGAAGAAGGATGCCCTGGTATGTCGCTCCTACCTCCTTGCCAGAATCCTGGAATACATGATGATGTATGCCATAACAGTTGACACGTTGAAGAGTCGTCTGAGTGCACAGTGCTAGAAATGCAACAGCGTTGAAGACACTGATCACACCCACACCCAACACTACACACACAAACACACTCAAGTTCGTGGGGGGATTCTAATGCGATGAAAGTAGCGAACCCAAACAACTGAATTCTCAATATCTCTAAGACACACGGAGCAAGAGCTCTCATATAATATCCAGACTTCTCTAAGTCCAAAGGCTTTTCTCAGAACAAGAGGTGCGACTTCTGTCGCCGGGCCTCAAGGCAAGGGTGTATAACACAACACAACTTTGTTAAACGTCTCTACGGCTTTCTAGGAATCGCGCGGGACTCTAATAACCACTGCACCCTATCAATAACACCCTAAACACCACTTAAACAACTGCGCTCGAAGAAGAAACCACTTCCTATTAAACAATCCACAAGAACCCCAGGATTCTAACCTACGCACTCGAGTTTCCTAACCGATCGTAGACCCACAGGATTTGAACCAATGCGATCCAGAGAATACACACAATCACAGAGAACCCTGTCCGACAAGCCAAAGGGTTTGAACCTTTGCCAACTTGCAGAAATAAACCAGAGCGAGCACTAACCAAGCCAAAGGGTTTGAACCTCTGCCGCTTGTAATGCCTCGCGTCACACAAAACCCTCACTCAATAGAGTAGTGCCTACACTGACACGAACCTCTCAATCTCAACACAGAGCTCAAGTCAAACAATCAATGCAACTTAAGTATGGAGTGCCCTGCAAGCCTTATCGGCCACACTCACAACTCAAATCACTCAAATTAATATCAAAGACATCTATATTCTCTCGCTCGAAGTTACAAACCACTCCCAGTGCTAGGGCAAGTAGCTATTGTCTCTTGCACCATCACAATTGGGGTTCAACACCTCTGACTCGTCACTAATGGACAAAGTGCAAGGCTCAAACAGCTCCAACGGAATCGCGCGCGTATCAAATAAGCTTGTCACTATTACAGGGGGGGTTGAAAACCTATGTTACTCTATCTACAATATCGTATTTATACAGTTCTGCATCCTACAAGTTGGTACAACTTAATACACTACTGTTGCAATACTGGAACATCATCAATCGCAACGTGCGCGTGTTGTTATAGCATGCCCGAGGCTGGACACTCAGTCAGAGGTCTATCTTGAGACCAGACTCTAATTCCTCATGGTTGAGACTCCACTCGCACTGCGCTCTATTGGTTGGCATGTCACTCGTTATTTCTTCGGAGGATACCAGGAGTAACAGCCGGTCATATAGGCTGTATCCTCATTTAGTCCTGAGTTTCTAGTTTTCTCTGGTAGGTGGGGGATACCTGCGGTAAGCCTAGGCACTGCGCTCTATTGCCAAATCAGGTTCCTTCGGAGTTCTCTATTCTTAGCCATTATTTCATACATGCGCGCGACTCTTTGATCGATCCCTGCCCTGTGCGTCATAGATCAATGTGTCACGTAGTTTTCCCAGTATCAGGTATGTTTTTCATTAATGCATTAGAGTGTGTATGCAGTCTGTTTCTAGTGCATTCAGTATCAAATGCTGGACTCTTGTACTTAGTGTGACCGTATCCCGTATCATTCTAAGTTAGAGCATGCATTCTACCAATCGTCACTCAAGACTGATATGCGCGTGTATTGTATCGCACGCAATATGGATATCACTGCGTTCTGTGTGTATTACACTGCGCTCTATTCATATTATACTGTGCTCTATTCATATTCCTTGTTATCTCAATGCCAGGATGTTGTAAAATGTATATATTGATACATTTCGCGAAATTACACTGGTAAACGCTTTGAGAGCATGTCAACGTTCCACGCATGGAACAAAAAGTATGGTTATATTATTCATATACCTCTATTCGACGAATCAGTGAGGAAATTACCAGCGAAATCGCTCAATCAATACTTAAATTGGTGTTAGATCGTTATGATGGAACCTGAACACCTTAAAGTAGGGCACCCCTCCGTCGTGCATTGGCTGTCTGGTGTTTCACTGCTGATGATATTGGTGTTCTGTCTACTCATGGGACCAGTACTAAGGTGAACGTATGTTTTTTTTAACTTTCTATTGATATGGGCATTTCTCATGGATGTCACAGGAAGAGAATGAGACTCATATTTGGAACACGGCATTGCAGAACCTTGGTTGTACTGCAGGCAATGCCGTTCCCATCATGGCACAGAAGAGTTTCTGGGACACGCAAAAGGTTGTGCTGCTGCTTGGCAGATGTCCAGTGTACTTGACACCATCAACACTGGCATAGTCCCGGGAAACAGGAATAGCAAGTATGTATGCAAAGTCCATTAATTTAACATGTTCCGACGATCTTTGATAGCAACATTGATTCCCACTTCATGCATTGTACTTGCCTCATGTTCCCTTTGAAGTCTATTCAAACTGATGGGGTGCACACTGGAGTCATGGTATGAGCTTTTTTCCCTCACAAAACCAGCACTAACTCGATTTTCTAGTCCTCATTCGGTTTTGGTCAAGTCAATGGAACGGCTCTGGTCGTTCACCCTTGCTACCTCTTCGGAGCTCTAGATGCTGAGTACTATGCAGCTAAAAGAAAACGAAACAGTGTCAGGCAGCTCAAGACATACAATGTCATGAGTGAGATGATAATCAAAAACAATCTCGTCAAAATCAAGGAGAAGCCACCTTACACTCTTGAGCTTGAGGATAAAGTTCTCACCAATTCTCTGGCTCGATCGTCAGCAGATTCCCAGACTGGTCCATACTCGTTCTCCGAGAAGCAACCCACACATGCGCCTATTGACGACTCCAACGTCAAGGCAGTCACTCAGCTTTTGGAAGCCAGGGTGACTTTGCTAGCATCGGTGTCGATCAAGGTAATTTTAAGGGTCCAAATAGATGTGCATTGAAGCATTGAAGTGGCTGATCTGAAAGTGCAGGTAGCTAACATGAAAGCTAAGCTAGAGGGAAACCCAAGACAGAGAAGGAGTTCAAAGCATGTTCTCCACCGCCTCCACCACCACCTTCTAAGCCTAAGCGTACCTCGACGGTGCCAACCCACGTATCACTTGCAGTATTATCAAATAAAACTCCACCTCCAACACCGCCACCATCAGCTCATCCTGCATGATCACCATCGATACCTATTGCTGCAGTTACTGTTCTGAAACCAACATCTTCCATGCCATTAGCATCATCCGGACCACCGCTGCCACCACCTTCCCCTCCCGCTACTGGTATCCCTGTTTCCGCCGCTTCCACTGGATTGCCACTGCCACCACCACCACCACCACCCCTGTCATCTTCGTCAGCTCCCCCTCCACCACCGCTGCCTCAGCTTCTAGGCATCGGGCCACCCATTCCCCTGCCCCCCCCTGCCCACTGCTCTCCGAATGAGCGGTGTCAGACCCAAGGTCACACAGCCTGCAAAGCGTCTAAAGCCCTTCTAGAACAAGATCAACAATTTGACTGTCTCCAACACAGTATGGCGTGAGGTTCCGACTGATATTGAGCTCAATTTAAATGATCTAGAAACTACATTCACAATCGATAACTCAACTCCGACACCCTCACAACTCCAGGCTAATATCTAAGAAATCCACCATAACAACACTGTTAGATATCACTCATGCCAATCATATCGGTAGGTGAGCATTTATAGTCCCGCTGATACTGTCGCTGATTCCTGCATAAAAGCTATAATGTTGAAGCGTATTAAACTTTCTGAAGGGAAATTCAGACTGATGGACATTGTCCTTTGGGCTCATTTCTTAATAGACGAAGGATGAAAACAGCCAAGGCTGGTACTGACTGTCCCTACATTGCTGCATTACCTGGCTCAAGTACTCCTTCGATTTAATCCTAATCTGGTTACTTTTATTGATGACCTTCCTAACATTGAAGCTGCATCCCATTGTATGTTACCTGGTTTCAACAACATAGATATATCCCGACAACTTACATTTCTCCACAGTCTCGATGTACAGACCATCATGCAGTCAGTTAGTGGAATGGCTTTGGGTCAGGCTCAAATTACAACCGAAATAATGCGACTCAAGCAACAGTCTGTCCCACCCGATGATTGTTTCATTCTAGTGATGCAGGTAGGGGCACCCTGCTACTTCCATATCGCAGCTCGTATCTTCCCTGATGCTTGTATTCAGCCATTTGTGATTGACGTTGAAGACGTTGAAGAAAGTATTGTGGCACTTAAGAATATGGGTCAATCTTTAGAAGGGGACTTGAACTCTTCTATGGCTATGGCGAAAACCCTGACACACCCGATGCACCCAAACCTCTTATCTTTTGCTGTTTTAGCAGGACATCTGTGCCCCTACTTGGTCTCCTGTGATGTACTGATTCCATGCTCAATGACAGATCTCATGCTATTCTCCAGCCGCTGAGCACACACACCATGCATCTCAGGGCATCTTCGGCTCGACTACTGATTTTCAGCTGGGAGGCCCACAAGAATAATGGAAGTGTTTCCCAGAGTATATGGAGTGGCCAAAGGGATTGTAAAGTCATGCATCGAGCTTGCTACCGGTACTCCAGTCTCCTACGGGAATGCTATGCATGTACGAGACTGAAATTCTGTTGACATACATGCCATGATCGCTAAAAAGCACCTCATCGCTCACACCGCCATTGTTCTCAGGGGACATCATCAATTGATACGCCGCAAAGATGGAGGAGATGCTGTTATTGCCAATAAGGTCAGCAATGGATTCTTACACAGACGCAAGACATGCCTGATACGATCAGAAACCTCCCATTTTGCTGTCCCAATGATGGTATGGGGACAATGCAATTGCTAGGGAATCGTCATAGTCAGGATGAGCCTGTCAACAAATGTGCATGGTGCCTGGAGGAGTGCGTGTTGTCACCATGTAGGATGATCTATGCTTCACACACTGTACGTGGTGACCTATGCTCCCACACCATTCAATATTGAGTGCCAGACGACACATGTTAATGCAAATGATGTCCACTTCATCGACTCGACTGAGTCGACTCACTCAACAGATGGAATTCCCTGCCTGCCTGACCGTGTCCTCCTCCCCACACCTGATATTCCCAGCCAGTAGTGATCTACCAGCTGATGAAGATGTCGCAAAGGCATGGTGTGATATACTGGGCCTTTCTTTACACAAGTCAAGTCGAGGGAGGACTATGCACATCAATGGAAAGTCGAAAAAGACACCTCTGTAAGTACGCCTGTCACTCACACTTATGGGCTGATGTACTGCAGAGGCTGCAAATTGGTGATAGGATTAATACAACATATATGGCACAATGGTGTGGAATAGGTCATCCAGTATATCCTTGTATTTCTGGTAGTGGATATATGTCCTCTTGACAGTTTTGTTCAAGGTTTTGACCATCACATCTGGCTTGAAGGGCGACAGGATGGAGTCCAGCCAGAATCCGATGACCACAAAGGCTATGATATAGGACATAATTCCGGGGTTGACAGAGGCATTAAACAGAGATGCCAATTCAATCACATTATTCACGACTTGTGGCATTGGTAGATTTTAGATGTAAAGGAAGGCTCGAGATCCTAGTTCGAAGTCAACGCTGGGGATACTTAGCAAAAAAGCTGTATCATATCCACCCTTTTTCAGCTACCTCTGATGGCTAATTGCCGGTGGCCATCATTTACTACTATTTGCACCCTTCCCTCTACCTCTCTCTCTCGCACACACAGGAAAAGGTGCACCATCATTCAATCAATAGCCCTGTACGCTCTTTTTTGTTCATCCTGTACGCTCTGTTTCGTCTGTTCCTCTTTTTGTTTCGTGAGCAGTCCCAGTCGGGGAGAAGGAAAGAACATTGTGAACGACTCTTACCACCACTTACCACCACAACTGCCTTCCTTACAAGAAAAAAAAACACTCCAAAGAAAGAAAACAAATCACTCCTGTTTTATTTATTAGCCCTACAAACTTTGTTCTCGGTGATTTGTCCTTTTCGACAAGCAACAAACCACCAAGGGTTCACTGCTGCTGACGTCAAAAATGGTGGGGAATCAACACCTGTGACTCACATCGCGCTGAATGCACAATGTTCGCTCAGTGAGCGCTGCCTTTCGTGTGAGGCAATGGCCACGGATCTGCTTGACGACATGCTGTCATTGAGAAAAGGCGAGACGTCGCCGCTCTGGAGGCAAGGCATCTGGCAAACATGACGGTAAAAGACTGAAGACCGTTCATGTGATCCCGACCATCTCTTCTTCCAACCACCACCATCTCCACTCGACGGCCCCAGCTAGATATCGTCTTTCATCTCCATTTTGCCCATGTTTCTTTGGCAGGTTACAGCGAAGGATCTTTTTGTGCATTTCCTCGTTGATTTTGACAGCGACCTCAGCTCAAAACCGACCATTGTTCGCAGTGCCCACCTCATACTGAACTTGTATCAAACAACCTCTGAACATATTTTCAACTCGTAGCCATGTCGCAAGCATCAAGTGCTGTAGCAGCCTCGTGAGTGCCCTTTTTTCAATCTCATGTTGGTGCAAAAAAAAAGTGCTGACTGGACTGCCACTCTTTTTTCTCTTTCAGCTCATCCAACAACAATGAATCGTGGAAAAGCGGTCTCTGCCCACCACCAAAAGACATGCGCCCTCAAACTGAAGATGTCACCACTACAAAGGGCCTCGAATTTGAAGACATGTTTCTTCGTTGAGAACTCCTCATGGGCATTTTTGAAACCAGTTTCGAGAAGCCCTCACCCATCCAAGAGGAAGCTATTCCCATCGCTCTTCACCAAGCGTGATGTCCTTGCTTGCTCGAGCAAAGAACGGCATGGGAAAAATGGCCACCTTTTGTTATTCCTTCACTACAACAAGTTGATATTTCCAAGCCCAAGATCCAAGCCCTACTTCTCATCTTGTCCCGACATGACAGCTAGCATTGCAGACTTCGCAGGTGTGCAAACACCTAGGCAAACACATGGGTGTGAACATCATGGTAACTACTGGAGGAACTACATTGAAGGACAATATCATGTGATTATCTGAGGCCATGCACATTCTTGTTGGCGGGGAATCAACACCTGTGACTCACATCGCACTGAATCTACATTGGTGTTTGGTGTCTTCAATCTCAATTAAGCATTGGACATGACATTCGCTCAGCTCAGCCAGCTCAGTGAGCGAAAGGCAGTGCTGGGCTCGTCTAGCTCATCTAGGACTTGACTCGTCAGAAGGACTCGACCCCACCTTGATAATCTGCCAGATATTTGTGAACTGATGATGACGAAGGAAACTGAACTTGGGCTCATGGCTCATGAGCTCATGAGCTCCAACTCAACTCACCGTTTTAATTGCAAAACAAACATGGTAAGGTAAGCGTGTTTTTCCTCATTCATCTGCACGTCTCATAATCTCTTTCAGACTCAACAACAAAAAGCTGCTAGCTGCTACAAGGTCTCCTGCTCCATCCATCACATCGCCATGCCGACCTTTTTAACTTAGGCCTGCCTAATGCGCTACACTAGCTATCATTACATCGTAAGGAGAGTGGCTATCATCATTATGTCGTAGTGAAGTGTAGGTAGTAGGGCTTTGTGTTGCTTTGTGTTTTGTGTTGGAATGAATAATTGTATAATTGTACTATGAAAGACTAATGTATGTTGGGTGTTGGGGGGAAATTAGTGTATCGTATCGTGCGTTGACATGCTCTCAAAGCATTTACCAGTGTAATTTTGCAAAATGTATCAATATATACATTTTACAACATCCTGGCATTGAGATAACAAGGAATATGAATAGAGCGCAGTATAATATGAATAGAGTGCAGTGTAATACACACAGAACACAGTGATATCCATATCGCACGTGATACAATATGCGTGTGTATCAGTCTTGAGTGACAATTGGTAGAATGCATGCTCTAACTTAGAATGATATGGGATATGGTCACACTATGTATAAGAGCTCAGCATTTGATATTGAATGCACTAGAAACAGACTGCATATGCACTCTAATGCATTAATGAAAAACATACCTGATACTGGGAAGACTACGTGACACACTGATCTATGACGCACAGGGCAGAGATCGATCAAAGAGTCGCACGCATGTATGAAATGATGGCTAAGAATAGAGAACTCCGAGGGAACCCAATTTGGCAATAGAGCGCAGTGCCTAGGCTTACCGCAGGTAACCCCCACCTACCAGAGAAAACTAGAAACTCAAGAATAAATTATGATACAGCCTATATGACCAGCTGTTACTCCAGGTATCATCCGAGGAAATGATGAGTGACATGCCAATGCATAGAGCGCGGTGCGAGGGGAGTCTAAACCATGAGGAAATAGAATCTGGTCTCGAGATAGACCTCTGACCGAGTGTCCAGCCTCAGGCATGCTATAACGACACGTGCGCATTGCGATTGATGATGTTCCAAGATTGCAACAGTAGTGTATTAAGTTGTACCGACTTGTAGGACATAGAAATGTATAAATACAATATTGTAGATAGAGTAACATAGGTTTCCAACCCCCCGTGTAATAGTGACAAGCTTATTTGATACGCGCGTGATCCTTTGGAGCTGTTTGAACCTTGCACTTTGTCCATTAGTGACAAGTCAGAGGTGTTGAACCCCAATTGTGATGGTGCAAGAGACAATAGCTACTTGCCCTAGCACTGGGAGTGGTTTGTAACTTCGAGCGAGAGAATATAGATGTCTTTGATATTAATTTGAGTGATTTGAGTTGTGAGTGTGGCCGATAAGGCTTGCAGGGCACTCCATACTTAAGTTGCATTGATTGTTTGACTTGAGCTCTGTGTTGAGATTGAGAGGTTTGTGTCAGTGTAGGCACTACTCTATTGATTGAGGGTTTCATGTGACGCGAGGCATTACAAGCGGCAGAGGTTCAAACCCTTTGGCTTGGTTAGTGCTCGCTCTGGTTTATTTCTGCAAGTTGGCAAAGGTTCAAACCCTTTGGCTTGTCGGACAGGGTTCTCTGTGTTTGTGTGTATTCTCTGGATCGCATTGGTTCAAATCCTGTGGGTCTACGATCGGTTAGGAAACTCGAGCACATAGGTTAGAATCCTGTGGTTCTTGTGGATTGTTTAATAGGAATTGGTTTCTGCTTCAAGCGCAGTTGTTTAAGTGGTGTTTAGGGTGTTATTGATAGTGTGCAGTGGTTATTAGAGTCCTGTGCGACTCCTAGAAAGTTGTAGAGACATTTAATGAAGTTGTGTTTTGTTATACACTCTTGCCTTGAGGCCCAGCGACGGAAGTTGCACCTCTTGTTCTGAGAAAAGCCTTTGGACTTAGAGAAGTCTGGATATTATATGGGTACCGGCAACTGCTGGTTCCAAAATGTGAGCTGACTAAGCCTGTTTTTGGCTGTTTTGATGGCAAATCGACGTTAATTGCTTCAAATCTCACCGATGGATGCTGGTCTCTTTTCATATGGCTACATATAAGTTCAAGCATATAGTAGCACTATTTTACCTAGAATAATACTCATCTTCACTGTCATCCCATCCCTCAATATCAACATCTATGACCTCTTCTTGGCAGCTATCAACCCCTGTCTCTGTTCCTTCATTGTCAGCCTCAACTGCCAGATTCCCTGCAGCTTCATACTTTGCTATGGCTGTCTGGAGATGCTTGTATCTGGATTCATGGTCACCTCTGCCTTTGGCACCAGATTTAGCCCTTGGAATGTCCATTCCTGAGCCATTTTTACCATTCTTTATATGCCAATCCAACTGCAAATCCAGTGCTGCTACTGTGAGGTATCCTTTTGCACCATGCCGTACTTGGTATGCTTCCTCAAGTGCCTGGGAAGTATGATAAGGATCACATCCATCAACAGCTTCTTCTGCACGTGCAATCCTGGCAGTATGAGTACGGTCCTTGTCTGCATTCTGAGAAGCAACATCCTTCATATGTTGAGCCATGGTATGTTTGATAGCACGATTTTTCCCAGAGCTATCCTGGTCATGAATGAGTTTCCATAATGCTTTATGTTCTTCAGGTGTGAGGGACTTCAGGTAGCTGGAAGCTCCATTCTTCTGATACATCTGAAGAGCATTGAAGTAATTTAAGGACATATTTGGCCAAATACGGGCTGCCTGTCGCCAGTTGCCAAATGCACCTTCATTCAATTCATTTGTTGATTCCATCCAGGCACATTCAATTTGTTCAGAAGTTGCCTTGTCAATTGCTCCCCCTTCCAAGAATTCAGAAGTGAATCTTTCCCATGTCTCTAGTGCTCCTGTACAGAATGATACCAATAAAGGAGATACGTGAGGTAGCTGGGCTTGCACTGGATAACAGCATACATAGCTTCTAGCATCTCCCATAGTTTTCCATCTAGCGAGCCAGTTTCATATGACATGTCAGGGCTGAGAAGTATATCAGGATTGGCAATGATTTTACATAGGTGGGATTTTACTTTTTCATGCAGAGGACCTAATTTAAGCATGTTTGTTTCACTTCGAAGAGGACTACGTATTTCACGCATATATGGAACCCCAATGGCCTGATAGTAGAGTGTGATGACTGCAAATTCATGTTGGGTTGCATTGTCCTCACATCCACATTTAACATTGCGCTCCATATGGTTCAATGTTCGGCTTGCTTTATTTTGTTCAACATAGGTCAAGAATTGGAGGAAAAGATCATGATATGTGATAATTATTGCATATGCCTCTGCATAAGATTGGAAACAGGTATTACTAGTATCAGGGAAACAGAGGGTGAAACCCATTTCAAGATCCCAAAAATACCGGAGTGTGTCTTGCTGACCACGCTTTCGGTCCTTGTGGTGAAATATAGCACCAGCAATGCTTGAGACTTTGATTGCCCCACCCTGGGTACGATCTTCTGCACATTTTGCAGCTGCAGTTCCTGCTCCAAGATCTGCTGCTGCAGCATTATCATGATTGTACATCTTTATTGGGCCAGATATACCACTATTCTCCCACCATCTTGACATATGTGTACATCCTCCTTTAAATGCATTCATTTCTTTATGCATACAACATCCAGCCCAGATCAAGAGATCAATATTCTTCTTCTGACTGTCATCTAACTTTGCAAATTCAGCTTCTCCCAACTCAAAGGCAAACCTTTGAAAGGCTTCATCATTGTATATCTTCTTTTGATTCTGAGAAAGATTCTCCCAGGCTGCCATTCCACCTGCATTAATAATAGCCTCCTGGGACACTTTAAATAGAATATCAAGAAGCTCATGTGGTGTTGACTTGAGAATAGTTTCCTCCCCACGCTTCTCACGTTCACACTTCTTCTTCCACACTTGCAAAAGCCGAAACAGCTTCTTCTGGTCCTCTGCATGATCTGTATGCATTCCAGTGACTGCTATCCAGAAATCTCGGGCATCTTCTCCACTCTGACAGCGAGGGCTATGCTTATAAATGCTGTACAGATCATCAACCAGATCTACCCATCCCTCAAGCTGAGTTTCACTTGTATGGTTGACTGCCATTTGAATTCCAAGGAAGAACTGTTTCTTCTGGTTATTCTCATCAATAATGGTTGCATGATGAGATTCCAAATTATTATTCTTATGAGTGGTGCCATCACCACTTATTGTTAGCCCTAGAATAATAGATAAGTATAAACATTCATTGAGTAGACCATTACTAAGACATACCTTTTGCATTTTTAATGCATTCAATGACTTGCATCTTTGCTGCAGCCCCTCCCTCCTGTATAATCTGCTTTGTACTCTGATCTGAAAAACTCCCTTCAACATGAACTCTGAGATGATTGGCCATTCTATTCAAAACACTAAGAACTCATGCTGGATTGACTCCATCTTCAGCGACTAGGTTGTTGATTAATTCACGTGTGTCATCAGGAATAACACCATTGCTTTTCAGTTGGAGAGAAGCACCACTATCAGATTGTACAGCCTTGGCAGCATTCACAATGCGATCAGGAACCCGTTTGATTTTTGCCTTTAGATTGTGAAGCTGCTTCCTATCTTCCACTCTTCCCTCTGCCTGACAAGACATTTTGGACATCATGACTTCAAAATCCTTGGTCAGATGGGTAATCTCATCCTCCAAATCTCCAATACATGCAACCTTCTTGCTCAAATCCTCTCCCTGTGTCTCCACCTTTTTCTGACTGCGTTTGAGTTTCTTCTGAAGCCCATATAGCCACCATTGATAAGTATCAGCATGTTTATGTGCCTGAGAAAGCTCTGTCAGGTCCATCGGAGCTAGATACCCCTGTCCCGATGGTATGGGTCCATCTACATGTGCCGGTGTTTCATCAGATGGCTGATAGATGGCACTGATCTTTGCAAACTGGCTTTTTTGCTTCATGGACCGAAGTTTGGTGGCACCAGAGTATCTGAGAGAGTTAGGATGATGTCCCATGAGGTGTTCCATGTGCTTGAACAATGTGGAAAGTAGGTGAAATGGTGTAAGAGTGATACGACACTTTGTTTGGTTGTGTTTGCAAAGCCTTCAGACTACTGATCCAAATGCACCTGGTACAGGCTTCCACAATCCTCGTATTGCTTCGGAAAAATTACAGGAAATCTTTTTAAAATAAAATACATGTATTCTTCGGAGCACATTTTTTAAAATTGGACTTTTAATGCTATAAACGCGCTGAAACTATAGTAAAACAGGGTTTTAAAAAAAATCTGCCTCGAAGAATACATGTAGAATTATATTCCGAGCAAAATGTTCCTGCAAAAGTATTCGCCAATCTTCCTTGTTCAAGCTGCAGCAGGTGCATCCATGAAAGTGCCATATTTCCGGCCCAAATCGAGATCGCTCAGAGCCCGAAATTTGGTGGGGGTTGCCGGTACCCATATTATACAAGAGCTATTGCTCCATGTACCTTAGAAATATTGAGAAGCCAGTTGTTTTGGTTTGCTACTTTCATTGCATTAGAATCCCCCCACGAACTTGAGTGTGTTTGTGTGTGTAGTGTTGGGTGTGGGTGTGATCAGTGTCTTTGATGCTGTTGCATTTCGAGCTCTGTGCACTCAGACGCCTCTTCAGCGTATTTTTTCAGGCTGGTCTCAACTTCCTCAATGCGAAGCTTAAAAATTATATTGAACTAAGCTTTACACTACAACACCTTTTTCTAGTTCAGCTCAAACGTGTCCTGTCCCCCAAATGTCCTCCTTCCTTCCTCCTCCTGCCTGCCCACTGCCTGCCCCCCAAAATCAAATCAAGCAAGGTAAAGTCTATATCTAAAAAAGAAGATCCTCAAAAAGAGTGGATGATAAGAAAAAGATTTGTTCCCCCTTCCTTCCCTTACCCCCACCTTCTCTGCCTTTCTCTCTCTGTCATTTCTCTTCTTCCCCTTTCTTCCTTTCCTTGCTCCTTCCTTCCTTTCCTTGCTTGCTTTTCCTTGGGACCTTGGTGCTTGTTGAATTGTGCTTACAATACAAAAATGCTGCCTTCCATCGCCTGCCACCACCACTAGGTATGTGTCTTCATTCCTATTTAATTTTTTTTGCTCGTGCACGCATGCATCTGTCTCTTTCTCTTTCTTCTTCTTTTTCTTCTTTAAAATTCTAATTTCTAATTTTCTTCTCTTTATTATTCTTTTTCATTATTCCGTTTTCTCTTATTTATTCTCTTATTTTCCTATTTATCGGGGGGGCGATCGCTCAGCCCCATCACACATCCCCCTGCATGCCATGGCAGGCACCCCAGGGCCTTGCCCTGTCAGACCCTGTCACAGTGACAGGACCGTGTGTGATCAGTGCATCCTGCTACTTCTTACACCAAAATGCTGTATGCTAGCAAGATAAATATTCAGGTCTTTTCATTGATGTTAATATGCTCGACATTGAATGCTTCTTGATTTTGAGATGTGCTTTTGAAAAATGATCTCATTCCTTTAGTCATTATGGCTTCTAACCGATGACATGCTGGAAACATGTCTACACATGTAATTTTGCGAAATGTATCAATACATGCATTGCATAATGGCTGGGTACTGAGATAACGAAAGATACAGATAGAGCGCAGTGTCAAACACACAGAGTGCAATGATTATGTATGCAGCACAATATAGAGCTGCATGCAGTACGGCCTTGGGTGACAATTGGTAGAGTGCATGCTCTAACTTAGAATGATACTACTCGAGGTCACACTAAGTATGAGAGCTCAGCACTGGATATTGAATACACTAGAGACAGATGAGATACGTGCTCCAATGAATTGATGAGAGACAGACATGATATGAGAAGGATTGATCTGCCACGTGCGTTGCACGCATATAAAAAAAATAGCCATAGAGCGCAGTGATATCAACATAGCGCGCGGTATAACAATGCACACATGCGTGTGCAAGTCTGAAGTGACTATTGGTAGAGTGCATGCTCTAACTTAGTAGGATACTTCATTGAGGTCACACTAAGTACAAGAGCTCAGCACTCGATACTGAATGCACTACCAACAGATTGCATACCTGCTCCGCAGACGTAATAAAAGACATGCCTGATCCCAAGAGAACTATGTGACACATTGATCAATGATGCACAGGGCCCTGATCATGTGGCACATGCGTGTGTGTCCCAAATAATGCCTGAGTATAGATAACTCTGAGAGAACCCAGTTTGGCCAAAGAGCGCAGTGCCTAGGCTTATCACGGGTATCCCCCACCAACCAGAGACACCTAGAAACTCAACTTTAGAATAGGATACAGCCTATTTGATTGGTTGTCACTCCAAGTATCCTCCGAGGAAATGATGAGTGACATGCCAACATATAGAGTGCAGTGTGAGTGGAGTATCCACCATGAGGAAACAGAGTCTGGTCTCGAGATAGGCCTCCAACCAAGTGTCCAGCCCCGGGCATGCTATAACAATGCATGTGTGTTGCGAGGAATAATGTTCCAAGGTTCTAACAGTACTGTATTAAGTTGTATCGACGTGTATGATGTAGAATTGTATAAATACTGTAGTGTAGATGTAGAGTACAAGTTTCGAGCCCACGGTGTAATAGTGCAAAGCTTTTCAGCCATGCGCTCTAGCACTTAGAGTAGCTGGGAACTTCAAGAGAGAATACAACCCATATCAGATATCTATTGTGTGAATTAAGTTGTGCGCTTAGATAATAAAATAGTGTGGCACTCCATGCAGAGTCTGGTTTCGGTTTGACTTGCGCTCTGTGAGAGAATAAGAGTACAGTGTCTTGAAGGTCACCCTTTTGAGTTCTTGAGGGCATTTGTGTGACGCGAGGCATTACAGGGGGCAGAGGTTCAAACCCTTTGGCTTGATTAGTGTTTGCTCTTCTGTGTTATTTCTGCAGGTTGGCAAAGGTTCAAACCCTTTGGCTTGTCAGACAGGGTTTCTCTGGATTGCATAGGTTCGAATCCTGTGAATCTACAATCGGTTGGAAGCTCGAGCGCATAGGTTCAAACCATGTGGCTCTTGTGGAAGTTTCGGAGTTTAGTGTCAGTGTAGACACTTCTCCACGTGTTTGCGAAGGTTTTGGTTTAGAGCGCGACACGCGAGGTTTTATTAGTGTGTTGAGTTTAATAGGAATTGGTTTCTGCTTCAAGCGCAGTTGTTTAAGTGGTGTTTAGGGTGTTATTGATTGTGTGCAGTGGTTATTAGAGTCCCGAGCAACTGCTAGAAATTTGTGGAGACGTTTGACAAAGTTGTATTGTGTTATACACCCTTGCCTTGAGGCCCGGCGATGGAAGTCGCACCCTCTTGTTCTTGAGAAAAGCCTTTGGACTTAGAGAAGTCTAGATATTATACGAGCACTATTGCTGCATGTGTATCTTAGAGATATTGAGAATTCCATTGTATTGGTTCGCTACTTTTATCACATTAGAATCCCCCCATGAACTTGAGCGTGTTTGTGTGTGTAGTGTTGGGTGTGGGTGTGATCAGTGTCTTCGACGCTGTTGCATTTCTAGCTCTGTGCACTTAGACAGCTCTTCACCGAGGCATGGCTCGCATTCGAGGAACAAGTTTTCATAGTCTACATGTCTCATTGTCAGCATGAAGCCATGCAGCAAAGAAGACATCCAGCAATTCATTCAAATATGATATGTGCAAATGTTTAACACACCAGACATTGGTTATCAAGTGTAAATCAAGTGTCAAAATGATGTGGAATGCAGCTGTCGAGCCTGACAGTGTAAGTAGTCATTGAAACAGATAGCTACCAGAAGTAAGAAGAAGAATATGCAGTGTGTAGTCTTTTAAATAAGAATATATCGGCGTCTTTTAATGATATCTATGAAGTCCCACACAAACATTTTCACCACTGACACTTTCTCAAACCTTGCCTCTGGCAGGCTTCGTCCAACAATGCACACAAGCGAACCCCTCTTGCAGATACAGTAAATGAGTGTGTAAGTGTCCTCAGGTATTGGGTATGTGTGGGGAGCAAAGATCCTGAAGCGCTTTATGCCACCATTGTGTTTAACAATAAACTCACCATGTCGATCACCCGCTCCCACAACAGCCAACCCCTGCACAAAACCCTCAATGCACTGCTTGTTACATGAGTCTTCACCCCCTGTCTCATCCCGATCAACACCTTCATCAGGCCAATATGGAAGCAGAGGCTTTGTCATAGCCTGGTGCCACGATGGCCGCCATTTTGGGCCTCTATCTCCCGGCTCAGGACTTGACATGAACAACTGCGCCCGAGCAGTTGGATGCATCGAATTCACAAGTGCTGTCCATGCATGCTCGAGAGATGTGGTCTCGGAGTATGCTGGTATCCACTGGGACCACGTCAGAAATGCCAGTCCTGCAATCTTGTCCACTGGGTTTGTCGACACCCGAGTCTGCATCTCCACCAGTGCATCATCCAGCTGGTCCATGTAACGTATATCCTGCAGCTTCTTGTGAAACCTGGTGAGCAGCTCAGTCGCATACTCTCCATCCTTGCACTTGGCATGCAGTGGTCCATCCAGTGTGTCCCCGGCAATCCTCCTCCTCTGTCCAACCTCCTGTAGTGTCCATGCACGTCTAAACCAGGATTGATCACTCTCCAGATCGCCCTCCTTCAGCATCAAAGGCCAACCCAGCCCACTCAAGTAACACACCACCTTCTGACATTGATACACTTCTCCAATGGTGGGCACATCCAACCTCCACTCCTCTGCACGCAAGTCCTCTCTCGGTCCACCCTCCTGTCTCAAACAGAGAACGTCCAACCACACATACTCCAGTCCGAGATTGAGCATCTCGATGCGGATCAGGTTGAGATCAGCATCCTTTGGGATGGGAACGGGCCATTCATATCTGTTGATGGGCGTCCACACTGCGGTGCGATCCTTCTCATCCACCCATGCATGCGATATCGGCTCAGGCCATTCACGGTATACTCCACGACCCTCCATTCCGAGCCATGACTTGAGCCACCATGGCACCACCCGATTGCTATACAGATCCCAGACACGTCGAGGTTGCAATCGTGGATTGACGATCCGATTACCAACGAGTGCTTCTCGTCGCTCCTCCTGGTCGTTATCACTCCGTCTCCAAAGTACATCCCTCACAGTGCTCCAGTCGTTGATGTACCATATTTGACGAAAGCAGCCATATGCCATCCCAAGATCGTACTCGTTTGTGATACACTCTATAAGAAGGGAGGCGAGGAATGGGTTGTCCAGACTGTATGATGTTCCGAGTGTGCTGTTAAGGTGATCCAAGAGGCCCTGAGCACCGAGGGTAGTGCAGGGAGTGTCTGCAAGGATGGATGGAATCACGGGCTCTCTACCCGTGTGTATGCGCTGTAATGGAACGACGATCGACGATTCTTCTCGGCCTGTCTCAGTGAACGCAGAGATGGTAACCTCGGGATACTGATAGCATGTTAGCAATTGCCCTCCTGCTTGCCTGCCAACAGACTTACCTCTACAGATTCACGGGTTGCGCACTTTTCCTCTTTACTCTTCATCCCTGAACACTTCCCGAAGATCAGTTGAACCTGCGGGATCTTGTTATCCGAGTCGTTTATTGCCCACTGTGGAGTGATTCGTATAAGACTTTATATGGTATGCATGTTATTGTAATAAGTACTCGGAATGAAGGGGATGCCATACCTGATATCTCCTAGCTCAGAAGACGAAGGAAGTACCAGATGAAGAGCTGTTATCACTGCTCGGGTCTGATGAGCAGCCATGGTCCCTGCGATTCGGCATCAGTCAGGTGCTTTCAGCGCTTGTCTGCTCTCTCAATTTAAACTAGACGTGATTGAACATGTCGTTCCATTTCAGTGACTCGAGGGCGTCTATACAGAACGTAGTTGAAATACGAGACTAATAATCCTCCATCCAAGACAAACCGAGTACAGCGGTCCCATTGTAAGCTGCCTCGTATGCTATATTCTCTCTGGCTCTTCTCTGCATTCTCCGTAGTCCTCGCAGGGATGAGGTAACTTGTACTGTATTGCAGAGGCTGTGTCTTGTTCTCGTGAAGGCAGATACATAGCTTCTCTCCTCGTGGGAACGCCAGGCTAAAAAAAACAGGGCCTGCAAAAACGCTCTTCGTTCGCCGGATCGTCAGAATAGCAGGCAGGGAAATCATCATCGTCTCTCCCACTCCCCATAGCATCTAGGAGTAGGCAATGGACGGTTCCTGCCAGTGGCCCGGGAGACTTGGCAACCTCCTCTATCACAATTCAAATGTTTTCTATAGCACCGCTTGACGTGCAGACACATGGTCGATCTACGGCACTCCCAGGACCATGCAACGTTGTACGCAGCAACGACGACGTTCTCCCTACCGGCGAGAATGATGGCGAGGATCCGGCTCAGTACTCGGCAGTGTCGAGTCGTAGTAATAAGCGGCAGGAAGGATGATGATGGGTACGTCATATTCGCGCCCTGCACGTAGGCTGTGTAAATCGCTGCGTGGGAGTATGAGGTCTGTGTGCTTCTCCAGATCCGCCAGTTCCTCGGAGGGGTATATCATACTGAGGTGTTGTACCACGCCCTGCTGCGCCAGGTTATTTGGTAGATATGCGTAATAGGGATTCGAGGGTATGTTGGGATCCCTACGCAGAGGTAGCAGCCTGCCAACACGTATCACGTTCAAGTACCACAATTGGATCGGACTCGGAGCTTACTGATGAATGAGTGTACAAAGCGTGGAGAAAGTGGGTCGTTGAATCTCCCAAATCGATCATCGTATCTCCTTTTGCATCTGGTACAGCCTGAGCCAGGCCAGACATGTCACGAAAAAAATCTGCATTCAACGACAGTACGCTTAGATGGACGCGAAACCCGGTTCGCTGATCACTGATGAGGACAGTACTCCCGTCCTCGAACCCAGAAAGACGTGTCTTTTCCAAATAAAGACCTAGTAGGAGGTTCATCTGATGATGAAGTTTTCCGACGGCGGGGCGCGAAGATGGATCGTGCTGAGAGGACATCATGTCGATGCGGAAGAGAATCGGGATGAAACCCACGGCGGTCGATCCGAGAACAAAAGCAGGGGTTCAAGAGAAAGGGCAAGTATCACAGTGTTACGAACGACATATAGATCGCAGCGTCACAGATACAGATACACACTAGAAAATGATTATGCGGTGCGTTCGGACCATCTCCTTAATCGCCGGACTATTGCAGGAGCAACCTATGAGTTCTGATCCTGGATGTACATTCCTGAACGACTCACATCGACGAGCAGGCCTTTCAAGTTCAGGCGAAGGAGAACGAGATTCTGTCAGTTGGAATCTTTAGTGACCGCTATAACTAGATCAAAGCCCGTACATACCGTCCTCCGAACTTGAAACCACCCGATAGGCTGTACGCCTTCGTTTCGACGACGACGTTGCTCGATCTGAGTTCGGCACATGTCTAGGGCCTAACTCTGGACGACGTAATATACCCTGAGTATCTGGGGTAGACGTTCTCCTTGGAGTGGATCCTCGGATGCCTTTGAGGGTAGCATGAAAGTCAAGTGGTGTGTCCCGTTAATGACTCGGACCACTTACTGAGTTCGTCTGACCCCGAATCATTGGTACTAGATATCGCAGATCTGATAACCCCGGGTGATTCCCGGTCACGACTCGGACGTGGTGATTCTTTTGAAGCAGCCTCTTTATTCAAACGGCTTTTATCGGGTCCGTACTCCCGACCAGAACGCAGTTGGGGCTGAGCACTGGGATCCACACTGAGTGTTACTAGAGCTCGTATACAATTTCGGCTTCGAACCATCAGCTAGATCACTGAGATTGTCATTCTGAGATGAGAGAGTAAGAAAGACGGGTAACTTGATACTGGCTATATTACACACCTCGTGGCACTACCGACGTAGTCTTCATTCCCATTGCTCTCCTCGCCCCCTGATAAAAATCTTTCATCTCCGGAGTAAGTGCTTTTTGTTTTCCTTTCCGGGGACCGGGACGTCGCGATTTCTCAGGTTTGCCCTCTTCTGCATCTTCTGAATCTTCCGCTACAGCGTAGAAACATGTCAGCAAGAAAAGGTGCAGGAATATTCGTGCTTACAGTGGTCCGAGGAGGAGTCGACGCTTGAAAACTTGCGTTTACGGGTGAAGCTATAGGATGTTCTAGTGAGGTTGGGTAGCGAGTGTTGATATCTAACATACCTTTACTGACAGAGTTCACTGCGGGAAAAAAGTCAATAAAGGAGGACTAGAAGCACAGCAGTTACCCTCAGAGGACCCAGGTCCTTTTCGGCGCTTGCGAGGAGTAGGTGATGGGGGCATTGGAACTGTTGGCCTTGTCAAAAAGAAGATGTGTATCTTGAAAACGGCATACCTGGCCCGGACTACAACTGTTGTGACGCTTTTCGAGTCTATAGGTGGAACTAAGCTCGCCATACCGTTTACAGGTATCGTGCGTGGCGGAGTCCACACGGATATCTCTGAATCGATACCGCCACTGATGCCAGATTGAGAGCCTTCGACGTCGCTTGGTTGGGTGCTCTCCTGTGATACGTAAGACATAGCCAAGAAAGAGTTGACATATAGACCGTACTACCTCTGTACGGCTGCTCGCTTCAGAATCATCGGCAGTTTCACTGCTTTCTTGTTCTTGCTCTTGCTCCTCGTCGTCATTTATAAAGGAGTTCATTTCGTATTCGTCGTCCTCTTCGACAAGATCCAAATCGTCTTCATATTGAGTAACGCTGAGCAATTCACCGATGTCCCTGTTCGCAGTGTAATGTCGTGGATTGTCAAGGAGATACCGAACTGCTGTAAAGTAGACTATATACTGGAGGTGTTTCAAGTCGGAGAGCACTGTCTCAGAGACACGAACACACCTTCTGGGTCAAGTCCGGTCTTTTTGTCGTCCATTCCATCCAAGGTTATCCCGACACTGCTGGAGTCGCTTTCCCCGATGCTTTCTCGAAAAACTGGAACGATGAATTCCGCATACCTCCATCAGACCTTCAAAGTAAGTGCCAATGGCGTCAAAAAAGGCCCAATGAATCTGTGAACTGAAATTAGCCAATTAAAGAGGAGAATATTTATGAAATCTCGCACATCCTTGGTGTACCAGTTGCACTTGTTGACATGTAATGCAGGTACCCCATGGGTGTCTCATTCACTGGTCGATTTGGGTATTTTTTGAACTGGAATGGGACGGTAAAGCCTCCACCTTGAGGTCCTTTACCACGCGAAAGCCTCGGGGTCATTGTCGATGTCCTCTTGTGGTATTACTACAGGAAGCCTGTCGGCCTCGTCGCGGTCCAGCATAGTGGACGGAGAAAAGAGGAATAACCCCGGTGGCTGTGCAAGTGTCTTTCGTTTTCAGACGCGCAACTGAAGCGAGCGGGGTTTCCGCGGACCAATACTTTGAGTGTATCCTGACTATCAGAACTCGGAGTCTCAGTATTACAGACGGATGGTTCCACGATCACCCACAATGGTCTACAATGGAGTTCTTGGCATCAGCCAAGCATCCGACACCGGATAAACATAGCTCCGAATCAAATATTAAGCAGGCCGGGCCAGTTGGCTGGGTACGTAGGATTGCAGCTCACTTCGCACTAGTCGATTCTTCCACCCGAACGACGTGATCACGGTGTATTTCTCGAGCACCAAGGCTAGGTGGAAAGGGAAGGGCAAAGCGAACTGTACCCAGCGATTCGTGTCGTGAGGGAGGGAATGTTTGGGGAGGAGTGACGAACAGTACCAGGGGTGACAGGAGTCTGGAGACGCGGAGGGCGCTAAACGCACGTTGCACACCAGCAAGTTTAGTATCTCGGGCTCACAAGTCATCAAAGACGTTATTATCATGACGTACAACGCTACACGGCAGTGTTCTTCTGTCTGGCTGGCTCTGAACTGGACATTGACGTCTACGGTCAGAGGAGTCTCAAATATTGTAATGATGCGCACTGCATTCAATGGCACTATGTGTCTGTTTGGCTGGCTCTGAGCCTAATAGGCCAACGTCAGACCGGGGTAGAGGACGGGGAAAAATACGTACATTTTATTACCCTTGTCCTTGTCAAATTTTTCGTTCCTACCCGACCTGTAACGTTGTTAGGGGCAAAACCCAACATCTCCAGTTACTCACAATACAACAGACCACGCAGTCTCCCAGACGATAGATTCCCCGTCGCATCCGCCCATGCATCCCGGCTTCCAACAGTAATGCCCGTTCATGTATCCCATACCCACCCGCTGTCTTTTGATCTCTCCAGGCGTGCCTCTAAGTATACCATCATCAACCGACCCAAAAAGAAAAAGGCGTGAAGGCATACAGATTGACAACAGCCGTCTTGCACCCCTCTCGTTCCTTGACATTGGACTGGCTCCGAGTCCTGTGATCTGTTGACGATCTTTCGCTCGGTTTTCCCGTATTTGCGCGTTGTTTTGAGTCTGAAAGACTCGTTGGTGTACATGTCCGTGTGTCGAAAGGGAAAGCAAAGGCGATCATCCAAAGGTAAGAATGATCATTATATTGCACGAATCCAGAGCTGACGGTCTATAGTTGATGCGATGTGCACCAGTCAAGGTAGCAACTGATCAGAGAGGTTGACTAATGGTCTTGATACTGAGGCCGGTTGTATCTGGATAAATATACGTGCGGGGAGGACGGGGCCAAGGATCTGGAAGAGGTGGAGAGCGGCGAGAACATGCGGGTTCTGTGCTGAGAGAAGGATGCGAGGGAAGCAGTGGCGCAGACAGATGAAGATGGAAGGAGGAGGTCTGTGACTGTGCCAGGGAGTAGTTGTTGCAGGCAAGCCAGCCTGGACCCGAGCGCGTCAGTGTATTAAAACGATGTCGTGATTGTATTGGGAAGGACTCGATATTGTCTGTGAACGCATTCTTGAGATCGGGCTATGAGACAGAACACGATGCACCCACCATCGTAGAATGGGAATGAAATGTGTGTGTGAACGCTGAGTCCGCCTTTTTTGAGTGCTAGAGAATAGGGACGGGTGGTCACCAAACGCGTGCATTGTTCGTAGAAAGACAAAAGGTACGACAACCAAATCAGGCGGGTGAACAAAAGCGATGGCAATTGCCGATTTGGGACAACAAACTGATTAAACCTGACCATGCTGACTTCATCGTCTGGAATTGCATCCTCATATGCATAGCAATAATTCGGTCCTTCTTTTCCTCGTTCTTGCACTTAGGAGCTGGGCCTTGTTCTGGTATACAAAGTTGGTCTCTTGACAAGCTTTCTGGCCTGTCATTCCATCTCATCTAATGCTTGTTCATGCCATCCTCGGTCTCCACTGCACCTCCTCAAAACTCTGCTACCGAGGCCCCAGAAATACCTTCCTGTGGAGATTTATTTTGTCGAAGAATCGTCGTTGACTCCTTACCATAATTTACTTGCCGCTAGTGCAAGAACTCCGTCGGTGTGAACAAGCTCTCTCGGCATCATGCTCTTCGCGCTGTTGACAGGCAAGCTACCCTTTGTGGACTCCTTTGAACCAAGATTACAAATCAAGATCCGGCATAGTGAGTTTGAGGCATTACATATGTTCGTTTAGCTGATTACTCCTTTACAGGTGACATCGACTTTCCATCTGATGTTGGTCGTAGTACGGAACGAGTTCTTCGGGATGTATGGACCGAAACGTCTCTTCGCGCTGGACAATTGCGATGGTGGATGAGGTCGCGTGGGGTGTAGGAGGCGGAAGCGAAGGTGACGATATTGCACCTCCTGAGATTGACGATGACGTTTCAGCTCGCCGTTCTTCTCCCACTACCCTCAATCCCACTCGCGGCCCGAAGCGCCGATGTTCCGGATTGGGAACAGGAAGACGGCCGACGAGACCTTCATGAGCACGGCTGCTAGGCGGTCTACATCTCGTGCCCGACGCTCGTTATCTCGCGCACCAGTGCTGACGGACATGGGGAGCATGGAACGAAGCATTTCGCGACATGCAGTCCCTGGACTGACTCCTCCATTATAAGCCTACAATCCTCGTCTTCAATTGCGTCTTCCCCACCGTCATCGGCTCCTCACTCTCTTGAGCGCGGTCGTGGCTACAAAAGATCTCCATTTGTGACATCCATTTCACGATCCAATAGCCCCTGTATCCTTCCAACGACTCCTTCTGACTATAACATGCCATCCATGCTGCCTATCAGCGAGTTGGAACGACAACCGTCTCGCGGTCGCAAGCATTATACTGACAACGCCCGCAACCCCTTATTATCGCCCTCCAGCGAGCTCGATGCTGCTGATGAATGGGACTCCCTGGACCCGCTCATCTATTGCGAAAGAAGAGTTTTTCGTATCCAATGCTAGCAAAAGGGCGGAAAGCTCGCCACCGACGTCCACCAAATGGGCTGACGTTATCCACACCAAGTTCGAGTCTTCACCAGGCTTGTACGCAACGCC